>JAVHLU010001861.1:0-24359 GCA_036785755.1 Colletotrichum ledebouriae
AACATAAAATAATAACTATAAAAGTATTTCCTTCATGGAATAAATACTTTAAAAATCTATATAAATTCTAATAATAGCAATAACCTTATATATATATATATATATTTATAATCCTTAGCTTTATAGCTATAAGTATATAGAAATTGCGCACGGACCACATAGTGATCCAAGCGCGATTTCTACTTAATAAGCTACTGCTTTGTAGTTACGTTTTAGAATATCTTACCCCTCACTTCGTGAGGGTAGGATTTATAACTTAGAAATAACATTAATAATAATATCATCAATACCATCAATATTCAACGATTTCTCTATTAATGAATTCCAGGAAGAATACCTCCTTATGCTTAAATTTATCAGCTTTCATCACTATATTACTCAGTCTATTAATATCTATTATTCAGGCTGTTTTACCGCCCCTTTTGCTACCTATATACCTATTCTTACAGTATCCCCTCTAGGGGTATTAATAAAAGCCCTCTTAAGGGCTATATTAATAATATACTCTCTATATATAATAGAGTAGTTAAAAAAGGAGCGGGTTTTATTAATTATATTAATACTAAACTCTCTAATAAGCTCTTATATATTATTAGTATTAAAGGGCGTGCCTCGCGTAGGCTTAGTATTTTTATATATAGGGTTTAGTATTAATATAGTTAAGGATTTATTATAAGTTAGATAAGGATAAGGAAGAGGGAGAGGTATAAGGCCCTACTCGCAGAGCTTTTTATACTTCTAGCTATAAGAACCTCTTAGGAAAGACCTCTTTAGTTAAGGAGTTACTTCTTATAAAATAATATTTATAATACCTTTAGTATCTTACTAGAAGGTTAACCTTTTAAGTTAAGGAGTTATCTTATATAATAGCTTTTATAGTACTTTTAATACCTTATTAGAAGGTTAACCCTTTAAGTTAAGGAGTTATCTTATATAATAGCTTTTATAGCACCTTGTTAGAAGGTTTAGCAAGGGTATTACTATAAGAGCCTTAGTAGCCCGTTTAGCTCTAATATAATTAGCCTTAATATAGCGTATATCCGACTTTATATAAGGGTTTGCTTACGAGTAGTAAGAGTATATAGGGTTCCTATATTATTTTCCTTAACTAGTAGAGGGTATAGGTTAAAATACCTATATAGTATTTCCCGAATTATACTTACGAACTAGGTAAATTTATTATAGTCTTTTTACGAAGGGGCTACGGCGTAATTTCGAACTTAATAAAGGAGAGCATTTTAAATAAAAACTTATTTTTCTAAGGAAGTAATAAGTATCTACTTATATATTAAAGCTATTAGGTTCGGAGTTACGCTATAGCCCCTTTATAAAAAGACTATAATAAATTCACTTAGTTTATAGGTATAAGTTAGGAAATAATATATAGGTATTTAAACTTATCCCCTCTACTAATTAAGGAAAATAATATAAGAACCCTATATATTCCTACTTAGAAATAAACCCTCTAAATATTACTATATAAAGTCGCATATACGCTATACTAGGGCTAGTTATATTAAGAGCTAAATAGGCTACTAAGGCTCTTATAATAAAGCTACTATATAAGATGACTCCTTAACCTAAAAGGTTAACCTTCTAGTAAGGTAAAAGCTATTATATAAGATAACTCCTTAATTTACCTTTTAATAAAGTAAATATTATTATACAAGAGATAACTCCTTAACTAAAGAGGTCTTTTCTAAGAGGTTCTTATGGCTAGAAGCATAAGAAGCTCTACTACTATAAGTAGGGCCTTATGCCTCTCCCTCTTCCTTATCTACGAAGTACTAGGTATACCTATAACCTATAATAAATCCTATTATATCTTAAAGATACTAGTACTAGACCCTGTATATAAAAGTGCTAAGCCCGTATATTAAAGCTATAATTAGACTTAGAATATTATAAGATTAAAGATAGAATATATAATATTATTTATATAATCTAATCTATATATATCAAAACCTTGCTAATAAAAGGTCTCTCCTTAGAGCTAGCTATAGCTAGCGCTCCTTAATATTATACTTATACCTTCTGCTTACCCTATATTAATATATCAAAATACTAATAGTACTTATAGTTTAGACATTAATATGTTATTTAATCCTAATCTTAATAGAAATCTATTTATAATTCAATCCTTTCTTATATCTTAACCTATTCTAGTTATTCTATAGCCCACTTATTAAAGACTATAAATATCCTTTTGGTTTATAGGTATACCTTAAAAACATTATATAAGTACTTTAATTTATACTCTCTACTAATCAAGGAAAATATTATAGAAAGCCTATATATTTCTATGAGTAAGTAAACCCTCTAAATATTATAAAGTTAGATATATATTATATTAGGGCTATTTAGAGGCGCGGAGTTAGAAGGTCTATAATATTTCAAAAAGTAAAATTATTATATAAACTTATTTGATTCTAATATAATACTGATTATCTTTTTAATATCTATTATATAGGGTAGGCTCTAACCTAGTTTGTTATAAGATATTTATATAATAAAATACTTTATACTATTGTAGCTTATTAAGAAGCTAAAGTAGAAGAGAAGTTATTCTACTAGACTTAATCCTAATGAACGCCTAGTAATACTAGTATTATATCGTACGCTTAGTTAATATATATATAGCCTATAAGTTTAATATATATTATCTACTTATAAAACTAAAGTAAGGGATTATATCTCTCTCTTTATAAGAGTTAGATATATTAATAGCATTTTATACTTATTATCTTAGGTATAATACTTAAAGTCCTCTTTATTTACTCAATAAATAGTGTTTATAAAAGGTTATATAATAAAATATCTCTAAATCTAAAGCCTAATAGATATCTCTCCTACTTAATATTTTATAGGAGTAATATACTCTAGAAAATATTATCTATTTAGAATTTATATAGTCATATTATAGGCTAAAGTAATATACTAACGTTTTTAATCCTTATAGAGGTATACTATGCGAAGCTTTAGCTGAGGTGTCTTAATTACAATTCCATGCCTCGGGAGACACTCGCTCCTTCCTCTCCCCATTACCACCGACAGCTGTCGCCTGCCAGGTTGCCAAGATGCTGGTCGATCCCGAGACCAGGAGGTAGCAGCATGTTCAGACAGAGGGGAAGGGAGATCTTCATCAGGGATATCTCGGAGTCGTGTCGAGATGCTTTTGCAACCAAGAAGGGCCTCGAGTTCTAAGGCATGGTAATCGACGAGAAGGGTAGTCCTTCCCCTGCCAGTCTGCCGCAATTCGGCAAGTCTTCATTGATGCAGAACAAATTCGTATAGAGAACCCGTGTCGTAGCTTGCAGCCCGCCTCATCAGGCAATCAGAATAACTCCTGTCGTTTCACCAGCCGCAGGATCCAAAACATATCGTACCGGGCGCAAAATATGAGAATTTACATTATGCCTATGAGATTCCGTAGCTTATGGCGCAGAACCTTCCTGGTGCCTGTTCCGTCGTCGTCTTGGCTGCGAAGTACTTGCCAGCTATTACCAACCCAGCGCGATATCCAGGTGTTTGCGATGAGGTGACTGAATGCATTCTCCCCGAACTGTCCCGCGACTTTTTGGTGGGATAAGACATCTCGAGTCCTACGACGGGCCGAGGACAACTGCCTCCACAATTTTGCACGCAGTTTTGGGACGGATCCGACACTCACTCTTTCGGATCTCGGTTCCTGTTCCGTTGCATCAACGTGGATAGATAATCCCTAGTTTTCCCACAGGATACAACTCCATGTCCGGAGGATCCTTCGACTCCTTTGTTTATCAAGTCTGACAAACAATGTTCGCGATGCCCGCCTACTTGTCTCAAATGAACTCTTCGGGTTTGGGAGTTGAAGACGGCCCCGATGCGCCCAATGCGAAACTCGCCAACGGTGCACCGTTCATTCGACAACCTGGATCTGCAATAGGGGCTCTATCCCTTTGCCTCGTACCCACGTTCAATCCTCGTGGAGACACATACTTGACTCAATTCCGACGCCTGTTCTGTTGGTGCCAATGAACCCCATCCGTACGACCCAGCTGCTCTTTCGATCGATCAGGGAACAACACCAACTTCTCATCCACTCTAGGAAGCTCACCGCCACATCACTCATAATTCATGAATATTTCCTCTCGACACCCGACCACCCAGAATTCTACCTCAGCACCATACTTGAAGGCGTCCTATTGTCGGTTGCGGGCAGTATCCGAACCAGAAACCGAATTCGAAGCCACCTCCCATGTGGCATTGATCTCATTGATGCGCCCGGTCATTAACGGTATCATCCCCAAAAGAGGCCTTCCTATGCCCCAATGCACGAGAAGTTTCCGAAGGGAGAAGGTGCTCTTGCTCAAAAGAAAATCAGAGCTTATATGCCCTGCTAGCCAAACAAAGTCTCTACTAATTCGTCCATAAAAGTAAAGGCGAGGTGTGCGCTGTCGGGTCTGTTAGTATGCCGGCAGTGTGTTCCAGTAGGCAGAAGGACTTACTTTAGTCTTGAGTTGTTGAAGGTGGCAAACACTCGTCGGCTTGCTGCCTGTGCATTTACTCGCCCGACGACACTACCTGCTAAGTCCGGAATCAGAGTCGCCAGCATCAGACTGGCCTCGGTACGCGTCTTCTTCTTTTCTGACGCTGACCTGGGCTGTTTGTTCCTAACCATCTGCCCGCCCGGCCACATGCTGTCTTGTAGGAGAGCAATGTACTTGAGGATGGCATCTTCCTGTACCAGCATCTTGACATTGTCGCGTACTTTGCGTTCGATAGTGCCTCCCAAGAGTTGCTGTAAAACGACGACCACCGCCCGGCCGCGTAGCCAGTTGTTGCCGCGATTGAGCTCGAATACCTCCAGGAAGATATCACAGATTGGCTTGATAAAAGACTCAAGCTCTTTGTTGTCGAACGCGTTCAGCTCCGCTTCGGCCTCAGCAGCATTGACTCCATCTTCATTGGCAGCCAGTGGCATAGCATGCAGTTGATTTGTGGCTGCTGCCATCAAGTTTTGACCAGCCAGTGAAAGTTGATCCAACACTGGGATATTACCCAGAATATCCTCAACGCCGTCCGTAACAGAATCGTACAGCCGTGTGATCATGTCTTTCTTGTCTTCGCGATCGACTAGATCTTGGCCCTGGGCAATTACGCTCTGAGACAGGAATGCTCGCAGGTCACGACTCCGACAGACTTCCGGCAGCATCAGGAGTTCACGGAGATATTGCTCCAGTGCAGCCCGTCGTTTACGCAGAAATTCGCTCTGGAACTTCATGACCATCCGTCTTCTGGGAAAGTCAAGGTTCCGAACAGATGGATATCTCGAGCGAAGTTTCTGGTGCAGTTCGTGAAACTCGCTGTATCTGCGAGTAATGATCCAGGTCGCGGCTGGCATCTTCTCTCCAGCGTCTCTCTGTACTTCGATCACGTACAGAGCGAACTCCTTGCCGTCATCTTCACGTCCAACCTGTATAGCCTTGATCTTGATGGTAGAGCGACCATACAGGCTGTTATCGCTCTCTTGCACGACATATTGCTGCCGTTGAAGCTCTTTGCGACGGATCTCGCGCTGGAGGCTTGCCTTTGATTTTCGCAGGATCCGAAGTTCTGCCGTGTTGTTGGTAAGCTCTGCTTTCTTCGTCAGAGAATCGACTATGGCGTCCTGTGCTACCAAGCGATCGATGTCGTTCGAGAGCGCGGTGATAGCTTCTGCTAAGCCAAGGTCACCGGGCGCAGCTTCGTGCACTTCATCTTCTACATCGACCTTATTAACTTCGTCTTCGTCGTCGATCTCGTCGGAAAGGTGGTTGTCCTCATCCCCAAACAGGTCGTCATCGACGAAAACTCCAATGCGAGATGCAGCGCTTACGAGACCAAGGGATGACAAGCTCGGCTTCTCGGCTTCCTTTGATGATTGTGCAGGTCTCCCTATGTCGAGAGATCCTCGATGGGAGTCATTGTCTCCAGAGAACAGACTGTTCGACGATCCGGCATCATCGGCCCCGAAAAGCGAAGCTCGGAATTCTTCGGCAGTTTGAGGTCGGTCATCCTCCATAATATTGTTCAAGGCTTCTTCCATAGCTTGGACGACATTTGTGTCCGGGATAGGGTTGCTGACTTCTTGATCAAGACTTTGAATCGAGTCCATCATACCGTCGTTCTCGACGTCATCGTCGTCGAAAAGGGGCAACGCGGGTTCACCGTCCAATGAGCGACTTTGCGTCGAATGGAAGCCGCTGCCATTAACGTTGAGGGTCCTCAGGTCTGAAGCAGATCCGGCACGCTTCGATATCGGGCGTGCCAGTCGTGGGGCCAGCCTGGTTACCGCGTTAGGCTTGGACTGGTACGCTTGAGAGCTTCGATTAATGGGTGGATGAGTCTGTGGGGAAGAAGGCTCTACGGCGGGAAGGGGGGCGATTGTCGTCGCAGCTTCCTCTGCTGCCAAGCACTTGTAGAAAAGGTCCGACTTCTTGAACGACTGAAAGTATTGTGCCTGCATTCTTTCAAGGACGGCCGTCTGAGCTCTCAAAATTGCTCTTCGCGCTTTGAAATACTGTTCCGGAGTTGCCGCCTTGCCAGCATTTAGGAAACCGCTAACTTCGTCCCGAGTGGGCTGCGATATTTGCAACTCTGCCTTAGCCAGGTACGCATGGTCAATTTGGGCTAAATCCAGGCGATCAGAATCTGTCCACATTGGCAAATTGGAAGGCAATTGCTCGTCGTCTTGACCTTCGTCCTCTAAAGGATTGCGAAACCCATCCACCACGAGCCAGAACTGGATGAGAGGCATCATTCGTTGTCTGTCCATGAACTCCATAAAGTACGACAAGCCCGACGCATCTCGGAGCAGCTCTACCAATGATGCGTCCTCGAACTTCGACACTGTCTTAGGTGCGCCCGAGAGTCTTGGGGGCAAGGTCGCCGCATTTCGTCGATCTCCTCCAGCGGCAAGTATCTGAACACGCTGGTCCAAAAGTCTCTTCCCCATCTCCAAGCGGCGGAGGTATACTTGATCCTGATTTTCTTCTAGCGAGTCTCGCTTCAGCTGACTGGCAACCTCGCTCCTCAGTCGCCTGGCATCTGACAAGTTGCTGACCTTTCTGATGGCGCGAATGAACTTTTCGAATTTCCTCTCGCTATCGGTGGGTGAGAGCCGAGGAATAATCGCAGCCTTGGCGGTTCTTGGTGTTGGTGAAGCATGCTGGTCCAATGCCGCCCTGAGTTTCCGAACGGTCGACCGATCTTGCAACATCGATCGGCCATAGTTTTCTATCAATTGATTCCACGTGTCGGGTTCGGCTAGCATCTGCATGACGGGAAACAATACCGCGCATGAGACGATTTCTTGAATTATGGTAGAAACAGCACGACTGGCGAGGATGTTGGGCGGTAGAACCTTCGGCAAGATGCCCGATACCATCTCCCGAAGATAACCTTGTTGTACGAGTTTTGTATCGGGGAAAGACAACGAAGCGGCTGGGTGGAGTTTCCCATCCTTGTACTTGGAGGCGATGGCCAGGTCCAACTCTTCTGATTCAGTCACTGATCGGTTCAGTCTTCTCCCTCGGACTGATCGTTCAGCCTCGTAAAAGTCGCGGAAGTGCGCCGTGAGCATCGGTACGACGCGCATAGTGACAATATCCACCAAGTCAAGTTCAAGCAGCCGTTCCCTGATGTTGACGAGAGCATCGCGAACAACTTTATCAACCTGGTTTGTAAAGACGGGATTATTGCTTATCGAAAAGTACCAGGACCTGACAAAATCTCGTATTATAAGCTCGAGAAGGTCGTCCAGGGCTTTGGATATTCGGGCGGAGTTGGGATCGAGGGATGCTTTCGAGTAGGATTGGTGTGTTTGGAGGCTTGCGACTTCCCTCGCCCAAGCTTTGGGAGCGAGAAAAGAAGGGCCACTAGGACGGGGCGATCGATGGCGGAAGCTGCGTCGAGAACCACGGGAGGTGAGAAGTAAGAGAACGAACAAGACAGCCGAGGTCAAGAGTGATCCGCTGACAAGGGCGTACCCAATCCATCGCAGAGTCGGAACCCAACTGACGGCGTAGCCCCAGGCGATGAAGCATGTGATTGCAGCAAGAATGAGTTCTCTTCCTTGCAGAGCCATAATCCAGATCGATTCTGAGATGTCTGATGGTCTGTCGCTACATCATTGGTCGTAGGTATTCGCGGTGCTCCGAGAGTTGGTTTTCGTTGACCGGCGGTCTCGGTTCGGCCGGGCCTGATCAATAAGGGGAGATTAAGGTATAGTGATATGCTGTGCGGATAGCCAGACCGACACGTGTGGATGATGTCGAGGTGCGGTGGGACTACGACCGCCAGCGGCGCCGTATTGCAATATGCGGGCTGCGCGCGGCGCAATATTAGATCGAATACGGGTTAGAAGCGTAGTATGCAGCATAAGGGCTTAATAGTACATAAAAGCATATAACGGGAGCGCGGGGCATAATATAACTAGGTATAAAGATAGCTTCGCTTATATAATTATAATTAATACGCTTGTTTAACTCTGGTTTCTAAACCCTAACTATATATAGGATCCTTATTATTATTATATAATATAACCTATATAAGTTTATAAATCTAAATTACTTATTATAGTAGTTATTAGAATAATAAACTACTAGTATATAATTATTTAATATAAAATATATCTTATATAGATTTTAATATATTTTAAGAAGCCTATAGAATTACTTATAGCTATAGCGAGCGCGCTATAGAATAAAGAAGTAATAAGGCCTTAAGATAGAGCTATTAGAGATCTTTAGTATAAGATTATAAGGCTATAATTAGCTTAATAGAAAAAGCTTAAAAAGTATAAAACTCTCTAGATATAGTTATAAAAAGTATATGAAATAACCTTAATATCACTGATAAGTAGTAATAATAATAGTTAGAGATACTCTATTTCTAATAATATTACTACTAATAAGTACTTTAATAAGCTTAACTTACTTATACTTTAGAGTATAAGAATAATTAAGCTAGTGAGATATTATAATAATAGATACTCTACTCATAACTAATCTTGGATAGATCTATAAATTAAATTATATAGTCTATATAAATATTAATAGTACTTATAGTATAAAGAGTTACTCTTAAGTATGACTTAACTTATATAGAGGATTTCTATATAGTAATAGAGATATATAATAAGCTTATAAAAGAACTACTATTACTTATAATATATATTTAAAGTAGCTTAAAGATATAGAAGACCTTATAATAATACATACTAATACTAGTATTATATTATAAGGCTAATTATAGAACTAGATATATATACTAAAGCTTATAAAGATTAATTTAATTAAGGTCTAGTACATTATAGTATAGATCTTAGTAAGTAAGTAGTATTATTACTACTAAGGATACTATTTAGGTATTTATTTAAGTAGTAGAGAATTAGTACTATAATTAGGCTATATACTAATAATTGAAGTATTATAAAGAGGCTATTAAGTTAATTAAAGTACTTATAGTAAACTTATAAGATAAGGCTTATATAATAAGTAAAGTAAAAGCTATACTTATAACTTAGGTAGTAAATAGGTTATTTAAGAGAGATAAGAAAAAGAAGCCCAAAAAGGACTAACAAAGCTATAATTATTATAGTTATAAATATACTAAGACTAAATAGTAAACTTACTCTAACTATAGTCCTAAGGAGAATACTACTACTAAATAGTAGTAATAGAATAAATATACTCAAGAAGGAGTCTATAAAAGTAATTTAAAACGTATTAGAGTAGATTTATTATACCTTTATAGACTTAAATAACTTTTAAGTAGCTTAGAATAAGCTTAAAGTATACTTAGTATAGATAGAGGAGTCTAAATAAACTGAATATAAAGAGACTATTCTAAGGATAGTTAAGCGTAGTAATAGCTCTTAGCTATAGAATATACATATAAATATAAATATAATTAATAATATATTATATAATAATTATAATACGTACGTACTATTAATAACTCTATATATAATTTATATAAGAGGAGATAATATCTACTCTAAGTATATAGGTATAATTACTCTATACCTTACTAATAGTATAATAGGAATAAGGTGCTAATGTGTTGGGTTATAATAGATTAATACTATCTAGGAGGCTCCGCGCGTAGGCGCGCGGGAACGGTCTATATATACAGCTAGGTAGTGACTAATAGTAGTATATAAGATATAACCTATAGTATAGTAATATCTACCCCTTTATAAAAGAAAAAGTAATAGTCCTTATTACTACGCGCGCGCGCGCGCTACGCGTAGGTAAATAATACTATATTATAATAATTAATAGTAATAATCTATTCTTATAACCTATAGCTCCGCGAGCCTAAGGTAGCGCGAAGGGGGTAAATCTATAGGTTAATAATTAATAGTCTATCCTATCGCTATAATAACCCTCTAAAAGATAGTTATTATTATTATAGCTATTAGCGTAGCTATTAGTATAACTATTGCTATAGCTATTAGTATAATTATTAGCGTAGCTATTAGTATAATTATTAGCGTAGCTATTAGTAGCGTAGCTATTAGCATAGCCATACGCGTCGCTATATTTAGCCTCGTAGTTACTTATATAGCCCTCGCTATACCTAGCAGCGTAGTTATTACTAGCGGTATTATCGCTACTATAGTTAGCATAGTTATTACTAGTAATTTTATCGCTACTATATTTAGCGCGGTTATAGTCATTAGCGTTGCTATAGCTATACTTAGTAGTATTAATAATACTTAAACTATTTTTAGAGCCCTTAGATAGAGAGTCTTCCCTATTATTATTATTACCTATAGAGCCCTCCTTATTGCTTATAGAGTCCTTTTTATTACTTATAGAGTCTTTATTACTTATAGAGGCCTTATAATTACTCATATTAGCTATCCTATAGTTAGTAAAGCGTACATAGTAAAATTCCCTAAAGTTAAAGCTCCTCGCTACTATATAATATATCTTATAAGAGTATAAGCGCTATAGTATTATAATAAGTAGTAATTAGAAAGGTATATTATACTTAAAGCTAGATCCTAATAATATAGAAGTAGCTAAGAGTATTAGTAGTATAGGAGCGGTTTAAAGTAGTAGGGGTAGTAGCCTTTATAATAAAATAGGGGCGCTTTAAAGTAGTAAGGGCGCTAGTATATATAGCTTAAAGTAGTATAGCTCTATAGGTAATAGCTAAAGGGGCGCGGGTACTTAAGGCCTAGGTTAGTAAAAGTAAGTAGTGAGAAGGGAGGTAGCTTAGCTAATAAGGGTAGTAGCGTAGTAGAGACTCTATAGGAATAATAGCGCGGACTTCTTAATTACTTTAGTATAAGGGGATTTAGAACCTTTTAGAAGGGTACTAGATCTATATATCGGGTACTAATTTACGTAGAGTAGGGCTAGGAGCCCTCTTGCGTATATAGTATATATATATATAATAGAGGTTTATAAATATACTAGAAGAGAGCGTTATATAATAGGAAATTAGTATAGCAGAGTCTATAGTAGTAGTATTAGTAACTATAGTTATTTATAAATATATAGCGATATAATACGTTCTTATTATAAACGTTAGTAGCGCTATATTTTGAGCAAGGTAGTAGTAGTAGAGGGCGAGACTAGCCTAGTATAAAGGTCTTAATTAATAGCTATTACGAAGGGTCCTAAGGCATATATAGGCGTTAGGAACGTTAGTATTAGTATTAGTAATCCCTCGCGGGATCTCTCAAAGTTATAAAAAACTCTGCTAGTATGTATATATTAGTAGCGGTGCGGTTAAGCGCTAGTAATAGCGTATTAGTATTAATATTAATACTTAAAATGAAGCTAAAAAGTGGCTTATATACCTATTATATTATTTACTACTATAAGGTAATAAACTACGTTAGTTACATAGATCGAAGTAACTATAGTTATACTACTAGATATAGTAGGAATAAGTTACTGATATATTAGGTTATAATAGATTAATACTATCTAGGAGGCTCCGCGCGTAGGCGCGCGGGAGCGGTCTATGTACGCAGCTAGGCAGTAACTAACATTAGTATATAGGATATGACCTGCAGTATAGTGACAAATAGGGAGTTAATACAGCTATAAGATATCTATATAAGCTAAGCGTTCTAATTAATATATCTAGTAATAACAGACTGGACCTTAGTAGAGCTTACCTTAATAAAAACTAACTAATAAGAGCTAATAAGTAGGTATTTATAACGCTTAATATTTAGTAGTAAGGTTTTAACCTTGATATTATATATAAATCAGGTTTAGGTATATAGGTTATATAGACTATATGGTAGAGAACTAAATTAGAGCTTTAGTATTATAAGTTAGGGCACTTAGACTTTAGAGAGATAAAGCAAACTATTAAGATAATAAAGAGTTATTTAATAACATTTAAGTTAGTAGTCTTATAGCTATATAAGATATATAGTCGCTTAACGAGTCTATAATACTCTCTATAAATACTTAGGCGCTATATAGAGAGAAGAAAAGATATCTTTATATAGATATTAGAGAAATAAAGCTAATAAAATACTCTAAATACTTTTTATTAGTTATAAGTTATAGAACATACTTTTACTTAATTATCTTTATAAATATAAAGAATAAGCTAGTATACTAACTATAAATACATCTCTAAGGATAAAAGAACGCCTTTAGTATAATAATAGAAGTTATCTATATAAATAATATAGGGGAGTTTATAATAAACTTTCTTAAACCTATTTGATAGGATAATAAGATAAGGGTAAAATCTTTAATACTATATATATATAAATAAAATACTATTATAGAGTATATAATCTAAGTTATATTAGATAAGGCGCGCGGTTTAAGTATTAATCTTAAGGTCCTAGTAAAGCTATAGCTATTTCTACTTATAATAGGTGTCTATATAATTAACTCCTCTATTACTATAGTAGTACTAAGTAAGACGCTTAGTTAAGCGCTCTATAATACGTTATTAACTTTAGGAGGAGACTATATACCTAATATAAGTTAGATAAAGGTTATTAGAAGTATATATTTTACTTATATTAATCTAGAGACTTAGGTAAAGAGTAAGAAGATTATTATATAAGCTAAGAAGAGTATCTTTATTAGTTATTATAGAGACTAAGTATATAGAATATAGGTATTAGAGCGGAATAGAATTATTATCTACTCTAATATTATTCCTATATACTTTTAATAGAGCTACTAGAGCGTTAGTAAATATCATTATCTAGATAAGACTTATAGTTATAGCGCTATATATATAGTATTATATAGTAAACATATAGAGTATACTTAGAAATTAGAGAGATTAACTCTCTAGGGGAGGAATATATAATATATTTCTAGATTATAGCTTTTATATAAGACCCTCTTAGAGATAAATTTAAAGCGCCTTTATAGCCTTACGTAGATTTAATAACTATTATAGACATATAGAATAGACCTATAAATAACTAGTAACTATACGTAGAGGTAGTATTTTATAAGAATACGAAAGGTATATCTTAAAACTTCTATTATAACCTCATAAAAATTAAACAAACTTAAATAAATAGCTATAGTATATAAAGTTAAATATCTATATAATATCTCTTCAATAACACTTTAATAACTATAGAACATAAAACAAGAACTATAAAAGTATTTCCCTCAGGGAATAGATACTTTAAAAATCTATATAAACTCTAATAATACTAATAACCTTATATATATATATCTATATATATATATTTATAATCCTTAGCCTTATAGCTATAAATATCTAAAAACCATACACGGACTATATAGTGATCTAAGCACGATTCTACTTAATAAGCTTAATAATTAGCTATTTGGCAGCTACGTTTTAGGATATCTTACCCCTCACTTATCGGAGATAATATCATTAATATTTAACGATTTCTCTATTAATTTATTCTAGGAAAACTGTTACCTCATGCTTAAACTTATTAGCCTTTATTATAATATCACTTAGCTTATATCCCCTTTACTACTTATATACCTATTCTAATAGGTTATAAGCCTAGCTTAAACCTTTTTAATAACCTCGCTCCTATTTAACCTCCTTAATACTATAATAAAACCTTAAACCTATTCTCTACCTTAGGGTTACCTATTTGAGCTATTTTTCTTTAAAAGAGATAGCTTTTATATATCCTACTTAGAGTTAGAAATACTAGCTAGACTAGTTTACTAGCTTTAAGATTAAAATCTCCTATAAGAATCTATTCAGAACCGTGAACTATTTAACTATACCTCTATTCCTACCTCTTTAAAGCGAGATAATATATTAACTAAACTATTTAACCTTACTTTAGTTAATTATATATTCAAGTTATCCCTAGGCCATTATAGGTCTTAGATTACCTATATCTATACTACTATTCGAATGAGGCCTAATATAGGCTATATACTAGCTATTATCCTAACTATAGAAGGTCCGCCTACCTAGTAGTTTTCTATAGAAGAGTCTTCTAAAGACTCTTTAAAAGAGGAATAAAAGGGGAGGAATATCACGAGTTAAACCTATAACCTCTAGGCTTTAATTATAATAAGCTATATAACAAAGCTATAGTTAATGCTACTAAGCTATATAATATATATCTCTCTTATATTATTATTATAATCTATATGCCTTCCGTTACGAAGGTTAATCTTTACCTTTTAAGAAGCTAGGCCTACTTAAGAAAGAAAGCTCTCTTATTACTATTAAAACCCTATATATTAAAAGCTTAAATCTAATTAATCTTTTTAAGGATTAAGCTAATTTATTCTAATTCTAGATTAATATAGGTCTATATAGCTTAGTTTAATTTATATTACTCTTATTAGCTCTTATTATCTCTTATTAGCTCTTATTATCTCTTATTAGCTCTTACTAGCTCTTACTAGCTCTTACTAGCTCTTACTAGCTCTTACTAGCTCTTACTAGCTCTTACTAGCTCTTACTAGCTCTTACTAGCTCTTACTAGCTCTTATTAGCTCTTATTAGCTCTTATTAGCTCTTATTAGCTCTTATTAGCTCTTATTAGCTCTTATTAGCTCTTATTAGCTCTTATTAGCTCTTTATTAGTAGCCCTTATATATATAGTATAGCTTAAGCTAGTAGTTAGTAAGAAAAGGTATATATTAGTATATTTATACCTTGATTAAAGTTATATAGAGTTAGCTATAACTAGACTTAATTAGTAAATAAAACTTAAATATATTATATAAGGTAGGTATTAAGAACTACTTTTAGTAAGGTAGTTGTTAAAAATTACCTTTAAGCTTTAAAAGATCTCCTTACTTATCTTCTTTATAAGGTACCTATAGATTTTAAGTAATATATAAGCTATAAAAACAAATAGTTACTCCTTAGTATAGCTTATAGTATACTTATTTTCTATTATTTATTATCTCTCTTAGTATATATAGCTCTAATAAGAGCGGGAGGTATAAAAGAAACTATATATTAAGAGGAGAGTATTATATAAAGAGATTACTATATTATTCGCTTATCTAGTAATTATCCTTACTATATATTCTAATAAGAAAGTCTACATTAAGTTCGGAATTACGCCGCAGCCCCTCTGCAAAAGGACTATAATAAATTCACCTAGTTTATAAGCATAATTCGGGAAATACTATATAGGTATTTTAACCTATACCCTCTACTAGTTAAGGAAAATAATATAGGAACCCTATATATTCCTACTACTTATAAGTAAACCCTCTAAATATCACTATATAAAGTTAGATATACGCTATACTAGGGCTAATTATATTAGAGCTAAATAGGCTACTAAGGCTCTTATAATAATACCCTCGCTAAACCTTCTAGTAAGGTATTATAAAAGCTACTATATAAGATAACTCCTTAACCTAAAAGGTTAACCTTCTAGCAAGGTACTAAAAGTAAATACTACTATATAAGAGGTAACTCCTTAACTAAAGAGGTCTTTCCTAAGAGGTTCTTATAGCTAGAAGTATAAGAAGCTCTACTTTAAGTAGGGCTTTATATCTCTCCCTCTTCCTTATCCTTATCCCTTAACTATATTAATACCTAACCCTATATATAAATACGCTAAGCCTAAGCGAGGTATACCCTTTAATATAAATAATATAGAGGGGGTTACTAGAGAGTTTAGCCTCGATATAATTAATAAAACCCGCTCCTTTATTAACTACTCTACTATATATAGAGAGCGTATTATTAGTATAGCTCTTAAGAGGGCTTATTTTAATACCCCTATAGGGGACTCTATAAGGCGTAATAATATTAGAGCTAAGTAAGTAAACTTAGTAGTAGAAGTTTAGTAGGTTATTATATACCTTATAGAGTAGCCTTTCTTTAAGTAGGTCCTCTATATTACTAAGGTAGAGGTAGCCTAGGTAGCCTAGGCTTATTAGGGGAACGTTAGTAAGTATAGCTTATGCTAACTAATAGAGAGAGCGTTACTAACAACGGCATAGCTAGCGGATAAAGCGGTAATAGAGGTAGTATTAGTAGCGCGGGTAGTATATGAGAGGAAAAGTCAATAGTTTTATAGTTTAAATAATTAAAAACTACGTTATTACTAATATAAAGTTAAAGATCGTGAGGCTATTAACGGGTATATATAAGTGCTGCTATAGTTAGGAAAGGATCATGTGACCGAAGGCTATATATTATTAGGAGGCGCGGAGTTAGAAGGTCTGTTGCACTTAAGCAGGTAAAATCACTATGCAGTGGCTAGAGGCCAAGAAAGTCTATATAATAAGTACTTACTAATATACTTATACCCTTATTACTATTAAATAGAGTTAGCTATAACTAAACTTAGTAAATAAAACTTTAGAATATAGCGCGAGGCCCTTATTATTAAGGACTACCTTTAAGCTTTTTAAGACCTACTTACTTATCTTCTTTATAAAGTACCTATAGATTTTAAGTAGTATATAAGCTAGCTTTTATTATTAAGTTAGAGCCTAAAGTTATCTCTGTAAATATATAGCTTAAGTAGATATAGCTTACTAATACTATCTCTTTATAAGGTACTTATAAATTCTTAGTAGTATATAAGTTATAAAATTTAAGAGCTATTAATTAGTATAGCTTATAATATACTTATCTCTTATCCCTCTTTATCTCTCTTAGTATATATAGCTCTAATAAGAGCGGGAGGTATATAGAAGACTATGTATTAAGAAGAGAGTATTATATAAAGGGATTATTATATTATTCGCGCACAGCTTGCCGAGTGCACTGCTAACAATGGATTAGAATACCGCCTCTATCACCGCTTCGTCCGCTAGTCGTTACTATCTTTACTATACTATCATTAGCAACGCTCTCTCTATATTAAAGCAGTTAGTATAAGCTATACTTACTAACGTTCCCCTAAGGGGCCTAGGCTACCTCTACCTTAATAATATAGAGAACCTACTTAAAGAAGGGCTACTCTATAGGGTATATAATAACCTACCTAGCTTCTATTACTAAGTCTACTTACTTAGCTATAATATAATAAGTATCCCCTCTAGGGGTATTAATAAGAGCCCTCTTATAAGCTATATTAATAATATACTCTCTATATATAATAAAGTAGTTAAAGAAAGAGCGGGTTTTATTAATTATATTAATACTAAACTCTCTAGTAAGCTTTTATATATTATTAGTATTAAAGGGTATACCTTACGCAACCTTAGCGTTTTTATATATAAGGTCTAGTACTAATATAGTTAAGAGATAAGGATAAGGAAGAGGGAGAGGTATAAAGCCCTGCTTATAGTAGAGCTTCTTATACTTCTAGCTATAAGAACCTCCTAGGAAAGACCTCTTTAGTTAAGGAGTTACCTCTTATATAGTAGTATTTACCTTTAGTACCTTGCTAGAAGGTTAACCTTTTAGGTTAAGGAGCTATCTTATATAATAGCTCTTCTAGGCTACGAGAGCCTTAGTAGCCCGTTCAGCTCCGATATAATTAGCCCTAGTGTAGCGCGCGTCTAACTTTATATACGAGGGTTTACTTATAAGTAGTAGGAATATATAGGGTTCCTATATTATTTTCCTTAACTAATAGAGGGTATAGGTTAAAATACCTATATAATATTTCCTAAATTATACTTACGAACTAGGTGGATTTGTTATAGTCTTTTTGCAAAGGGGCTGCGGCGTAATTCCGAACTCAATATAATAAAAAATATATAAATATCTCTATAAAGTGGGGCAAAGCGAATTAGCTTACTTTAAATATAAAGGGAGGTTTAGATATTTTCCCTAATAATAATAAAACAATATTAAAAGACGTCTATTATATACCTAAAATAGGTATTAATTTAATTAGTTAAAGTCGTCTTAATAACATAGGTATAGCCTCTATTATTTAGTAAAAACCTATATTATATAATATATATAAAGATCGTATTATAGCTACGGGCTATAAGCTTAATAACCTTTATCTCTTTAAAGTACCCTTAAATTCGGGTCATAAAGCCCCCTTAAAGAGGAATAATAACTATAATAATAATATAGTAATAATAATATAATAGTAATAATAAAACCTACTCTATACGCAATCTATAACTAATAATAATAACAAAGATGTATATAAACTATAGCATAACCCTCTAGGTTATATAAGCTATAAATTTCTGAAAGATATTTTACATAATACTAAAATAAATAATAACTTTATAAATAAGTCTAAGGCTATAAATATTGTAAATCTACCACCTTATGAAGCCTGTCTTAAGGGTAAGTTTATTACGAAGGTTAATAAAGAATCAATATATAATAAGGATCTAGATTATCTAGATTATATAGCCTTAGATCTTTATAGACCTATAAGCCCTAAAACCTATAACTATTATAGGTAGTTTATATTATCCATTGATAAATATACCCGCTTCGTATAGGGAAAACTAATCCGAAATAAGATAGCAGAGTTTATTACTAAAGCCTTTAATAGATTTAACACTAAAGTTAATAATAATAATAATAAGCGTATAAGAGAATTTAATACGGATAGTAGCTTAGAATTCACTTATAAACGTATTACAACTATATATATAAATAGTAGTATTATCTGTAATATTAGACTGCTACATACTTATACACTAAACGGATTAATAGAGCGTATTATACGTACTATTATTAATAAAACTAGGGCTATTTTATATACCTCTAGTCTGCCCTTAAACCTATGGGGTAAAGCAATCCTTGCTTTAATATATCTATATAATAAGTCCCCCTATAAGGCTCTTAAATATAAGGCTCCCTTTTAGTTAAAAAATAGAAGGAAGGCTAATACAAATAATGCAAGGGTATATATTAGTTTATACTACTATAAAAACTATAATTCATTAATAACAAAGCTTGATCCTAGAGCTTAAAAGGAGCTATTATTAGTTATAGCTCTAATATATATAAGGTTTATAATATAAGTAATAAAAAGGTATAATAATCGAGAGACGTTATTATATTAGAAAACACCTTTATTACTTAATAGAAAGATTTACCTATATATATTAAATCCTAATTCGATGATAGTACTACTGAAAGTAGTAATAATAATAATACTAAGAAATCTTCCCTATATCCTAGTAATAACTCTTTATCGAATCTAACTATTAAGGCTAGTATTAATAATAAAAATAATACTCCTATAATTCAGGATATAAATAGAAATAATAACAACAACAATAATAATATAACTAATAATAATACTAGTAATAACTAATTATCTAACGTTCGAGAGGATAACTATAAATTACTATCTAGATAAGCTTCGGGTAGTAATTCAGAGAGTACTACTATTAGTAAGAATAGTAGAAATAATTTTAAGGTAATAATATAACTCCCCTCTATTATAGAAGAAGCGAAAAAACAATATAATTAGGTTAAATATAAAGAAGGTGCACTTTTCACCCTTTAAGACGTCCTAATCTTAAGGGAATACCTAAATTATAAAGATAAGGCCTCTGGCCACTGCATAGTGATTTTACCTGCTCAAGTACAACAGACCTTCTAACTCCGCGCCTCCTAATAATATATAGCCTTCGGTCACGTGATCCTTTCCTAACCATAGCTATACTTATATATACCCTACTAGATAGCCTTATAATCTTTAACTTTATATTAATAATAACGTGGTTTTTAATTATTTAATAGACTATAAAACTATTAACTTTTCCTCTCGCGCACTACCCGCGCTGCTAATACCACCTCTATTACCGCTTCGTCCGCTAGAAGTTATTACTATCTTTATAGCTATGCTATCGTTAGCAACGCTCTCTCTATATTATAGTTAGCGCAAGCCATACTCACTAACGTTCCCCTAATAAGCCTAGGCTACCTAGGCTACCTCTACCTTAGTAATATAGAGGACCTGCTTAAAGAAAGGCTACTCTATAAGGTATATAATAACTTATTAAACTTCTACTACTAAGTTTACTTACTTAGCTCTAATATTATTACGCTTTATAGAGTCCCCTATAGGGGTATTAAAGTAAGCCCTCTTAAGGGCTATACTAATAATATACTCTCTATATATAGTAGAGTAGTTAATAAAGGAGTAGGTTTTATTAATTATATCGAGGTTAAACTCTTTAATAACCCCCTTTATATTATTTATATTAAAAGGTATACCTTACTTAAGCTTAGTATATTTATATATAGGGTTAGGTATTAATATAGTTAAGGGATAAAGATAAGGAAGAGGGAGAGGTATAAGGCCCTACTTAAAGTAGAGCTTCTTATACTTCTAGCTATAAGAACCTCTTAAGAAAGACCTCTTTAATTAAGGAGTTACCTCTTATATAATAATATTTATAATACCTTACTAGAAGGTTAACCTTTTAAGTTAAGGAGTTATCTTATATAGTAGCTTTTACTTTACTAGAAGGTTTAGCGAGGGCGTTTCTAGGCTATAAGAGCCTTAGTAGCCTATTTAGCTCTAATATAATTAGCCCTAGTATAGCGCGTATCTAACTTTATATAGTAATATTTAGAGGGTTTACTTATAAGTAATAGGAATATATAAGGTTCCTATATTATTTTCCTTAACTAGTGGAGGGTATAGGTTAAAATACCTATATAATATTTCCCGAATTATGCTTACGAACTAGGTGAATTTATTATAGTCTTTTTGCGAAGGGGCTGCGGCGTAATTCCGAAGTTAATTATAAAGATAACGATAATAATAATAACGCTGAAGCTATTAATATTATAAATAATAATAATATAAATATGAAACAAAAAGCTTCTTATTTATTAGTAGCTATTACTCTTAATAAGCGAGCAACATATAAGCAAGCAATTAACTCTCTATATATAGATGATTAGATTTAAGCTATGCTTATAGAGATAAAATACCTTAAAGATAATAATAATTAGAATATTATACCCAAACCTAGGGGAGTCTATTCTCTAGGGGGCCACTAGGTTTATAAAATAAAACATAATAATAATAATAATAATAATAATAATAATAATAATAATAATGATAATAATAATAATAATAATAATAATAACAATAATAATATAAAATATAAAGCCCGTTGGGTAGTTTAAGGTTTTAACTAACACGTTAGTATAGATTACCTTGAAACCTTTAGTACTACCTATAGGCCTGAAGACTATAGATTTATATTAATATCTACTATAAAACATAACTATATATTAAAGCAGTTTGATGTTACTACTGCTTTTACTTATGCACATATTAATAAAGATCTATATATAAGAATACGTACTAGTTTCTCATATAATAAAAATACTCATAAATTAATATATAACTATAATAATAATCCAACGGATAATAGCTTAATATACAAGCTAAATAAAGCGTTATATAGCTTAGAACAACGCCTACGCCTATAGTATAAACACCTATAGTTAATACTACTTTAGTATAGCTTTGAAGTCTCTCCCTATAATGAGGGAGTATTTATATTAAATAAAAATAAATATAAAGCTATTCTAGCTTTCCATATTAATAATATGCTATTAGTTATTAATACTAATAATACTTATAACTATATATATAATAACTTATAAAGGTATTTAAGAATTTAAAGCTTAGGGGAGTCTAGTATCTTCCTAGGAAATCAAATAACAATAGACCGTATGAATAAATAACTATATATAAAATAACTAAAGTATACTAGAAAAGTACTTAATAAATATAATAAATCTAAGGTCTATAGGGCTTATACCACTATGGATTATAAAATCAAAGTTATATAAGAATAATAATTATATAACTAAAGAGGAAATATTATTAAGCTCGGAATTACGCCGCAGCCCCTTCGCAAAAAGACTATAACAAATTCACCTAGTTCGCAAGTATAATTTAGGAAATACTATATAGGTATTTTAACCTATACCCTCTACTAGTTAAGGAAAATAATATAGGAACCCTATACGTTCCTACTACTCGTAAGTAGACCCTTATATAAAGTCGGACGCGCGCTATATTAGGGCTAATTATATTAGAGCTAAACGGGCTACTAAGGCTCTTATAGCCTAGAAAAGCTACTATACGAGATAACTCCTTAACCTAAAAGGTTAACCTTCTAGTAAGGTACTACGAATACTATTATATAAGAGGTAACTCCTTAACTAAAGAGGTCTTTCTTAAGAGGTTCTTATAGCTAGAAGTATAAGAAGCTCTACTACTATAAGTAGGGCCTTATACCTCTCCCTCTTCCTTATTCTTATCCCTTAACTATATTAATATTAGACCTTATATATAAATATACTAAGCCTGAGCGAGGTATACCTTTTAGTATAAATAATATAGAGGGGATCGCTAGAGAGTTTAGCCTCGATATAATTAATAAAACCCGCTCTTTTATTAACTACTCCGCTATATATAGAGAGTATATTCTTAATATAGCCCTTAAGAGGGCTTACCTTAATACCCCTATAGGGGACTTTATAAAGCATAATAGTATTAAAGCTAAGTAAGTAAACTTAGTAGTAGAAGTTTAGTAGGTCGTTATATACCCTATAGAGTAGCCCTTCTTCGAGTAGGTCCTCTGTATTACTAAGGTAGAGGCGGCCTAGGTAGCCTAGGCGAATGTTAATAAGTATAGCTTGCGCTAACTACTTATAGAGAGAGCGTTACTAATAATAGTATAGCTACTAGCGGATAAAGCGGTAATAGAGGCGGTATTAGTAGCGCGGGTAGTATATAAGAGGAAAAGTCGATAGTTTTATAATTTAAATAATTAAAAACCACGTTATTATTAATATAAAGTTAAAGATCGTGAGGCTATAGGCACGTATAAGTGCAGCTATAGTTAGGAGAGTTATAATCACATGACCGAAGGCTATATATTATCAGGAGGCGCGGAGTTAGAAGGTCTATTTCACTTAAGTAGGTAAAATCACTATGCAGTAGCTAGAGGCCGAGGAAATATTATAATACTAATAAGAGATCGAAGCCCTCCTATACCTAGCTTTAAAAGTAAGGCTAGATATTACTTTAGCGATTATAACTTAGACCGTTATAGCAGTAATCCCTCTAAAGAGCACTTTATAGCTCTTAATAGAATATAGGGATATATAAGTAAATTCCCTAACTACGGTTTAATATATAACTATAGCGAGGATACATCTAATAATAATAATATAATTAGATTTATAGATTTAGATTAGGTATAAGATCTTAATAATTAAAAATCAACCTTAGTATATATATTTACTTAGGGTTTATATAACATTATATTCTATTCTTCTTCTAAATAAAAATTAGTAGCCTTATTAAGCTGCGAAACTAAATATATGGCTCTATCTAATATAGCAAACGAGGCTCTATATATGTAATAGCTATAACTTTATGCTTAATAAATTAGGCTATAATAGCCTTGCAAAGCCTAAAATACCTATAGATAAGATTTTAGCTTAAAGGTTAGCTAGAAATCCTAAGTTTTATAAAAAGGCTAAGTATATTAATATAAAATACTATTTTACTAGGAATCTAGTTATAGAAGAAGAGATTTTCCTCTTTTATGTGTAGTCTAGTAATAATATTATAGAAATATTAATAAAGCCTTCAGGTAAGATAGAATTTTATAACCTATTTGTAAGAATAGGTATATAGGTAGCTAAAGGGGCAGTAAAACAGCCTGAATAATAGATATTAATAGGCTGAGTAATGTGGTGATGAAAGCTGATAAATTTGAGCATAAGGAGGTATTTTTCCTGGAATTAATTAATAGTATTATTGATGATATTGTTGATGATGTTATTGTTGATGTTGTTGTTATTTCTAAGTTACAAATCCTACCCTCACGAAGTGAGGGGTAAGATATTCTGAAACGTAACTGCAAAGCAGTAGCTTATTAAGCAGAAATCGCGCTCGGATCACTATGTGGTCCGTGCGCAATTTCTGT
>JAVHLU010001862.1:0-24339 GCA_036785755.1 Colletotrichum ledebouriae
ATTAGTCATAGTAATATTAGTAATAATCTTTTCTACGTATAGTAGGGGGGGGGGGGGGGGGGGGCTCGGGAAGGGTCTACTAATATCTACCTAAGGGGGCTAATAACTTCGACTTTAATACCCTCTTTCTCCTTCTCTTCTTCTCTCTTATTTTTAAGTTATTAATCTTCTATTTATTTAGTAAGGGGTTTTTTTAGTATTATTACTATTACTAAGAAGTTAAGGGTTTTATATATCCCTAGGCTTAATAACCCTATTGTAATTACTAGTAGATATTAAAGTTATCTAGGCTATTATTATATTAAATAGTAATAAGAAGGTATACCTAAATAGGTTAGGAGTTACTAATACTATTTCTAACCCTAATCCCTAAAGCTTAGGAATATTATCCCTAGAATCTTAAACTCTTAAAATAAGAAATTGAGGAAAGAATAAATACAAATAGGTCTAAGAATTATTAATTAAACTGAGTTATAATAAAAGAAATATTATATATCTTTTAGCTCCTCTATCCTAATATACTCCTTCTCTTTACTTTTTAATATCTTAGGAATCTTAATAACTAGTTATTATTTCGCTTTCAAAAGCTTCATTACCTTCTCTAAACCTTTTCTATATTATTTTAGTTCTATTATTAATTATAATAAATCCTCCTCTTTATTCTAATTACCTTCCCTAGGTAGTATAAGTTCTTCCTCTTCTTCCTTAGGTATTTAATTATTATACTCTTAATTTCCTAGCGCTAAGAAGACTTTTACTATGCTTCTTTCTAAATTAGATCTATAAATATCTAGATTACTTCGTTCTTAATACCCTTTAGGAGTTTAAATAAACTTATAAAGTTTATTTCTACTAAATATCTTCTTAATAACCTTATTACTTACTAAGATTCCTAATTAATATAATAGAGTATTTATAGCTCATAATAGGATATAGAAGGGGCTTTATTATTAGTAATAAAGCTTTGAAATAACTAATTTATTAAGGAATCCCTTAATATTAAATACTAGTATTAAATTACCTACCTCTAGCCTCCCCTTCCTTATTAACCTCTTATATTAATTATTATAATATTCTATAGCTTTCTTATATTAACGATTAATTATCTTCTTAGCTTATTTCATGTCCTTATTAAGTTATAAGAAGGCTTATAGATATATTTAAACCTCTTCTTCCTTTATTATTACTAAATCCTAATCAAGAACCCTCTAGGTTAGTATTAGGGCTTTAATAGCAGTAATTGGTTTAAACCTATATAGAATAATAGAAAGGGCTAAAGCTAGTTAAAATATAAATACTTAATTAGTTTATAATTAGGGTAGTAGGAAGGTATAGTTAAGGATTAAGTTCGGAATCACGCCGCAGCCCCTTTGCAAAAAGACTATAATAAATTTACCTAGTTTCTAAGCATAATTTAGGAAATACTATATAGGTATTTTAACTTATACCCTCTACTAGTTAAGGAAAATAATATAAGAACCGTATATATTCCTACTACTTATAAGCAAACCCTCTAAATATTACTATATAAAGTCGGACGCGCGCCGCACTAGGGATAATTATATTAGAGCTAGATAGGCTACTAAGGCTCTTATAGTAATACCCTCGCTAAACCTTCTAGTAAGGTAAGAGCTACTATATAAGATAACTCCTTAACCCAAAAGGTCGACCTTCTAGCAAGGTGCTGCGAACGCTACTATACGAGAGGTGACTCCTTAACCAAAGACTAAAGGACTCTAATAATCTAGTTCTATATATAATCTAGTACTATTCTAGTTTTTAAAATAAAAGGGGCTCTTAATACTAGGTCCTTATTATAAATATTCTTAGGAAAGATAAAAAAGCTAATATCTTATACTAAGTTTCTATTAATATAAATCTTATTTTTTTATACTTATAAATTAGGTCCTCTGCTCTCATTTAGTAATCCTGCGGATCCCTATATTTATCTTCACTATATTACTCTAGAAGCTTAAGCGCGTAATATAACCTTTGCTAATAAGGTTAATAGCTAAGCCAATATTAATAATCCCTCTAATTAGTATATTTATAGCGCCATAAAGAGTAATAGTAATCTACTAGTAGATTATAACGAAGCCTAGGATAGAAATATATCTTAGTAATAGAAGTAATATAGAATCCTAATCTTCTATTATAATACCTATTTTAAAGATAGGATTAATTAAATAATAGATAAATTAAATTACCTTAGTTTATAAATACCTAAGTAAGTCTATAGAGATAGCTACGAAAGTCGCTTAGCTTTTCAAATAGTTCTCATGATTATCTATTGATTTATCTATTCCTATAGCTTCTCATTACTCTCTCTTATTATATTAAATTAATCTAGAAGTGCAATATTAATAGGAATAAAGACCTCTTATACTTCTAAGTTATATTTATCCTTATACGTATTAATTATAGCTTTAGTAGCGTTATAGACTATTCTATTCTAATTTAGCTAGTTCTAATAAAGAAAGGATTTAGGGATAGCTACCTTCCTATTTACTCTCCTATTATATAGCTTAAGGGTAGGAGTATAACTAGTTTATAAATTACTATATTAAATCTGAGGCTTATCCTATTTATCGTATTTTTATTACTTAACTTATTGCTTAGGGGCATCTGGTAGTATAATATCCTTACGTTCTTCTTTATTATTAGGTAGCTTTCAAACTCTCTAAGTAATCTAAATAGGAGGGTTTTAAATTATAACTAGGTTTATTATTTAAGGGGCTTATTAATAGTAAATATTATGAGGCTCTATATAATCCTCTAGCCTTCCCTCTTTTTACTATAGCGATATCTTCTAGTAGGTTAATATACTAGTTCTTAGGCTTAAACCTAAAGAGTATTACATTTATAAAGTTATATAATAATATAATACTCTTTAATGAATTCGTAAAGCTAATAGATAGCTTAGGGCGCGCCTTATTATAACTCATAACGCTTTTAACCTCCTCTAGAAGCTTTAGCTATTATTTTTCTACTAACTTACTTATAGTAACTATATAATATATAAAGGTATCCTTATAAATTAAGATATACTTTAAAACTATCTAGCTATTAGTTAATTCATAGTTATAGCCTTTATTAATAATTCGTCTCTTAACTTTGTACTTATATCTAGGGTATTAATAAATCAGTAAGGAGATATATAATAGTAGACCCTATTATAGCTAGCCTTAGGATACTTAACGCAGCTAATAGTATAGTTAATAGCGCTATAAAACTAATAGGCTCCAATAGCTTGGAATAGCGCGTATTATAATAGCTAGTCTTATTAAAAGCCTCTATAGCCTCCTCTGGCTCTACCTCTTCTAAACCCCTAGTATTACTAGTATCCTCTTTAATAATCTGTATATCTAGCTTATAAATAAAAGTACTACTATTATTAGTATTAGGTTTATAAATAATCCTAGGATCATTATTTATAGGTTTAGTAACTTCTATAGTATTTAAGTTAAAGGTGTTATCTCCTTAGCTAGTAACTCTCTTAATAAGGGTTAAGATATCTATCTTATAGTTAGCTCTATTAATATTTAGGGTTCTATAGTTCTCTATAGGAGAGTTAATAATTAAGCTAGTAGTATAGGCTATAGAGGGCTCCTTAGCCTTAGCTTTTTACCTTATTAGAATTATCTAAATAATAAACTAAAGTATTATTATTAGTTTAGGCGTAATAAGGCTTAATAACTACTAAGGCTCCTAGCGAGTAATAGACTATTTAATTAAGGAGTATTTTACTATAACTTACTAGTTTAAAATAAGCTCAGTAGGCTAGTAGCTAAGGCTTTAAGCTATAGCTCCTATAGCTCTCTCTAAAAAGTAGCAATAAGTAATATAGATAAGCTTAGTATTAATAAGCTTAGGATCTCCCTATTAAATAGCTCTCTATTTAAGCTATTGAATAGTAATAATTAATATTATAACTTAAGATAGGATATTATTCTTAATATAAGATCTTATAACTAGGTTCTAAAGATCCTTATTAGGGTCCTCTTAAGACTTCGAGTTCATAAATCTAAACTAGTATAGAAGCTGCTCCTTAGCTTCCTTCTGAGTGTTTACTTTACTAATATAGGATTTTACTATATCCTAATAGTTACTAGAGCTATATATATAGAGCTTATTCTTTATATCATTATTAGTCTTATAATAAAGCTTTAAAAACCTCTTAAAATTAGTAATAAAGTTAGAGATATTAATACTAATAGACTTAGGCGCTCTAATAGAGTAAGGGGCTATTATTATAATCATAGGACGTCTGATAAGGAGATTAATAAGGGTTATAGAATCCTAATTAGTATAACTCCCTTTAGGAGAACGTAGAGTACTTAAGAGTACTACTCCTATTCCTAAGGTAAGATTTATAAATCTATCTATATTATTATTAAAAGCTAGCTATCCTATAGTATAAAGTTATATCTTATTAAAAGAAGCTCTTATAAATCGTTTATGAGGCTACTTTTCTTTATTAGAAGAGGATCTAGTATTTAGATTAGCTAAGGGAGAAGAAGATATAGTACTTATAGGTCTATAAATATTAAAGTTTATATTATATAGTTAAAGTAATAAAGTCCTTTCATGAATAAAGTAAAGTTATTATTATAATAACTTCTTAATAAAAAGATAAAGTAGATAGTTATAACCCTTTTTAAATAAAGTAAAAAATGAAATAGGATAAACTAAATAACTAGATAAATATAAGAAAGGTCTAGTAACCTCGATCTTATTACTCAAAGCTCTTATAAATCTATTTTAAGTCTTATTACTTAATATAGAAGGGTCTTCCTAATAATACTCTTATTTTAGAAGAATTTATAGCTTTATTATATTAGTATCTCTCTTAAAAGTTAGCACGTTACTCTTAGTACTTAGGGCTATATTTCTAATGGGTTTATTAGTCTAGCTATTAATCTACCTAATCTCGCTATACTTATTAGCTTAGTAAGACTACTAATTGCTATATTAGTCTTATATTTAGCTAGCTTAGCTGCCTTAGCTATCACTCGCTAGCTCAATAATAGTAGTTAGAATAACATATAAGGGATAAGGAAAGGAATATACTTACTAGAACGTACTAATAGTATTAGAAAAGGGGAAAGGGAGGATTTTAGGATCTATATCTTTCCTACCTTAATTCTATGAGAAAGTATAGCTATTATTATTCCCTTAGAGCCAAGGTAGGTCTACGAATAACTTCCTCTATTCTACACTATATTCGTTATCAATTATATTATTATTAATCATTATTTATAGACTTTCTAAGCTTATTATTATATTTAAAGTGGATTAATTATATATATATACTAATAGCGGGGATATATAGACGTTACGAAGGCACCTAACTATCTAAGAAGCTTATAAAGGCTATTAAAAAGAATAAAAGAATCCGCCTCTAGGTATTATTAGAAAGGGCTAGAACTGATAGAAACTAGAAAGATAATAAATAATAACTCTACTTATAAATAAATAACAATATTAAAAGTAAGGTTCAAAGATTTACTAAGTAACTTACAGATCTAATTATAAGAGATTATTTAAATTAGGTATTAATTTGCTAAGGAAATGCTATAAAATAGGATATAACATTATTAAGGTACTAATAGTAATAAAATATAAATAATACTAAAGTCTACTACGCTTCCCTCCTCTTTGCTCGACTCTATAGTCCTCTTATAATAGGCCCATACGCTAAGGGAGCTTTTTAAAAGCTACAGCTAGTTCTATCTTATCCTATCCTAGTAATAATAAGTAAGAATAGTTTAATGATTTTATTTATACTACTTACTAAATACCTATTATAATATAGGTAATAATATATACGTTTACTTGTAAAAAGGATATTAGTAATAAAAACCTAAAGTTATTTACTCTTATAAATATTATATATAGAGAGATCTCTTATATAGTTAATATAATAAGCTTTAAGTTATATATAATAAAGAAGGAGTATTTAGACTAATAATAACTAGTTTCCCTATCTATATATTAAAACCTCTTTAATTCTAAAGTATTCTAAGAAAGAGATAAAATAACAAAAGGGTTTATAGCTAATAAATAAGTAAAAAAAGCGATTTAATAGGTATAGAGGATATTCTATATCTTATTTACCCTTTTTAAGATATTAGTATATCTTTATTAATAAGGTATTAAATTATTAGACTCTAAATAAGGCTATAGCTAGGTTAGTAATAGAGCGATATTAATAGGAATTAGTAAATAAGACTTATTATTTAAAGATCTCTATAAAAGGCTAATAACTCTTTATAAGGCAATAAAGAAGAATTAGACCTAAGGGAGTAGTATTCTTAATAGCTTATAGCTATAAGCTATTTAAATTAGTATTATTAGATTTAGGATTAATAGTTTATAATCTAAATAATCTTAGTTAGTTTAAAACCCTCTATAGTACCTGTAATAAAGACGTTATCCTTATAGAATCTAAACTAATACTAATTAAAGGATATAGATCTATACTTATAGATATAGTATTATAGTTAGCTATCCTATAGTATAGTTTTTACTAATAGAAGCTAAGGGATAAGGCGTAATAATAATATAGTCTTATTAGTCTATCTTACTAGGTTAGACCTAGGGTTAAGAACTATAGTAATTAGTTATAGTCCTTATAACGGGATATATAATAAAGAGTAAGCTAAGAGTATCCTAGGGAGAATTATAAAGTTAATTACTAAAGAGCTATAGAAGTCTATCCTTAAGTTAAGGTTAGGTCTATCTTATATATATATTACTATACTATAGGTTATATCCTATATACTACTATTAGTTACCACCTAGCTATATATATAGACCACTCCCGCGCGCCTACGCGTAGAGCCTCCTAGATAGTATTAATTTATTATAACTTAATATATTACCTCTTATTGCTATTATATCTAGTAGTATAACTACTTCGATCTAATTAACGTAGTTAGCAATATAATAGCGAATACTTATAATAGGTATATAAGCTCCTTTTTTAGCTTCTTTCTAAATACTAATTAACGCTAATATGCTGTTACTAATATACTTAACTATACCGCTACTAATATGCGCGCACTAGTAGAGTTCTTTATTAAGTTCGGAATTACGCCGCAGCCCCTTCGCAAAATGACTATAATAAATTTACCTAGTCTATAGGTATAATTCGGGAAATACTATATAGGTATTTTAACCTCTACCCTCTACTAGTTAAGGTAAATAATATAGGAACCCTATACGTTCCTACTACTTATAAGCAAACCCTCGTATAGAGTCGGATATACGCTGCACTAGGGCTAACTATATTAGAGCTAAATAGGCTACTAAGGCCCTTATAGCAACGCCCTCGCTAAACCTTCTAGTAAGGTAAAAGCTACTATATAAGATAACTCCTTAACCTAAAAGGTTAACCTTCTAGCAAGGTACTAAAGGTATTATAAACGCTATTATATAAGAGGTAACTCCTTAACTAAAGACGTCTTTCCTAAGAGGTTCTTATAGCTAGAAGCATAAGAAGCTCTATTACTTTAAGTAGGGCCTTATACCTCTCCCTCTTCCTTATCCTTATCCACGAAGTCCTAGGTATACCTATAACCTATAATAAATCCTTAACTATATTAGCACTAGACCTTATATATAAAAACGCTAAGCCTGCGCGAGGCATGCCCTTTAATACTAATAACGCGCGAGAGCTCGCTAGAGAGTTTAGTATTAATATAATTAATAAAACCCGCTCCTTCTTTAACTACTCCGTTATATATAGAGAGTATATCGTTAGTTTGAGTTTGGAATTACGCCGCAGCCCCTTTGTAAAAAGACGATAATAAATTCACATAGTTTATAAGCATAATTTAGGAAATACTATATAGGTATTTTAACCTATACCCTCTACTAGTTAAGGAAAATAATATAGGAACCCTATATATTCCTACTACTCGTAAGCAAACCCTCTAAATATTACTATATAAAGTGGGATACGCGCCGCACTAGGGCTAATTATATTAGAGCTAAACAGGCTACTAAGGCTCTTATAGCAACGCCCTTGCTAAATCTTCTAGTAAGGTAAAAGCTACTATATAAGATAACTCCTTAACCTAAAAGGTTAAGCTTCTAGTAAGGTGCTATAAATACTACTATATAAGAAGTAACTCCTTAACTAAAGAGGTCTTTCCTAAGAGGTTCTTATAGCTAGAAGTATAAGAAGCTCTCCTATAAGTAGGGCCTTATATCTCTCCCTCTTCCTTATCCTTATCTAACTTATAATAAATCCTTAACTATATTAGTACTAAACCCTATATATAAATACGCTAAGCCTAAGTAAAGCCCGCCCTTTAATATAGATAATATAGAGGGGGTTACTAGAGAGTTTAGCCTCGATATAATTAATAAAACCCGCTCCTTTATTAACTACTCCGCCATATATAGAGAGTATATTATTAGTATAGCCCTTAAGAGGGCTTACTTTGATACCCCTATAGAGGACTCTATAAGGCGTAATAGTATTAGAGCTAAGTAAGTAAACTTAGTAATAGAAGTTTAGCGGGTTATTATATACCCTATAGAGTAGTCCTTCTTTAAGCAAGTCCTCTATATTACTAAGGTAGAGGTAGCCTAGGCGGCCTAGGCCTATTAGGGCTTAAATATCGGTAAGTATAGCTTGCGCTAACTAATAGGGAGAGCGTTGCTAATGATAATATAGCTATAAAGATAGTAACGACTTCTAGCGGACAAAGTAGTAATAGAGGCAGTATTTAATAGCAGCGCGGGTAGTACGCGAGAGGAAATGTTAATAGTTTCATAGTTTAAATAATTAAAAACCACGTTATTATTAATATAAAGTTAAAGATCGTGAGGCTATTAATAGGTATATATAAGTGCGGCTATAGTTAGGAAAGGATCACGTGACCGAAGGCTATATATTGTTAGGAGGCGCGGAGTTAGAAGGTCTATTGCACTTAAGCAGGTAAAATCACTATGCAGTGGCTAGAGGCCGCATATCGTTAGTATAGCCCTTAAGAGGGCTCTTATTAATACCCCTAGAGGGGATACGCGCTATTGTATTATAGCTAAGTAAGTAGACTTAGTAGTAGAAGCTAGGTAGGTTATTATATACCCTATAGAGTAGCCCTTCTTTAAGCAGGTCCTCTATACTATTAAGGTAGAGGTAGCCTAGGCCCCTTAGGGCTTATTAGTAAGTACGGCTTATGCTAACTGCTTTAATATAGAGAGAGCGTTGCTAATAATAGCATAGCTGCGAAGGTATTAGCTAACCTAATTAAGTAAGAGGACTATAAAGATAGTAATAACTAGCGGATAAAGGGGTAATAGAGGCGGTATTTAATAGCAGCGCGGGTAGTATATAAGAGGAAAAGTCGATAGTTTCGTAATTTAAATAATTAAAAACCACGTTATTATTAATATAAAGTTAAAGATCGTGAGGCTATAGGCACGTATAAGTATAGCTATAGTTAGGAAAGGTAGTTAGCAAGATCACGTGACCGAAGGCTATGTATTATCAGGAGGCGCGGAGTTAGAAGGTCTATTGCACTTAACTAGGTAAAATCACTATGCAGTGGCTAGAGGCTAGAGCTAAGCTATAGCTACCCCTAAACTTTATTAAACCTTATTAAGGTATATATTAGACTAGTACTATACTAACCCAATATTAGATAAGAAGGCGGAACTTAAGGACCCTAACTATGGATTAGACTATTAGAACGAGTTATTACTCGAACGTTTTTATTTATTATGTAAAATTGCTAAAGTATATTCACTAAAGGAGAGACATAGTCTATGTAATATATATAACTAATATAATATTTAATACTAGATATGTCACTATATAGTAGCGTATAGTTACTATCACGTAGCGTGTATTACCGATACATAGCATTAGTAGAATAGAACATAAAAGACTAAGACTTTTATACTAAGATAACTTATACCTATATTTATTACTACTTACTACCTTATTATTTCTATTTATTACTATTTCACTAAACCTTGTATTATTATGTTAATATAGCTATAAGTATACTAAAGAGATAGTTATATCTAGTAGTATAACCCTTTCCTTTTCTTTTTTAAATTCTTACTCCTTTAAAGCTCTTTACTCCCTCTAGGCTTTCTATTATAATTATTATAGAATGGGAGGCTTAAAGAAGTATATATAATAAGCACGCTAGAGTAGGGATTCAGGCTTAGAGGACTCTATTACTATAAACTAGCTGGCTTTAACTATAGGGCTATTATTCCTAACTACTTATCTTACTAAGGCGTAATACGATAATACCTACTATATTATAGTTTTCTATTACTAATTCCTCGATAATAAGGTTATCTATACGCTTAGCTAGGCGTTTTGTTATAATATAGTAGCTTTAGGAAGTATATATTAGAATACTAGCTACACTTAGTAATACCTAAAGTTCTCCTCTAGTAATAGCTAGCTTAAGGATTAAGTTTAGAATTACGCCGCAGCCCCTTTGCAAACAGACTATAATAAATTCACCTAGTTTATAGGCATAATTCGGGAAATACTATATAGGTATTTTAACCTATACCCTCTATTAGTTAACGAAAATAATATTAGAACCCTATATATTCCTATTACTTATAAGTAAACCCTCGTATAAAGTTAGATATACGCTGCACTGAGGCTAATTATATTAGAGCCAAATGGGTTACTAAGGCTCTTATAGCCTAGAAAAGCTACTATCTAAAATAACTCCTTAACCTAAAAGGTCGACCTTCTAGTAAGATAAATGCTATTATATAAGATATAACTCCTTAACTAAAGAGGTCTTTCCTAAGAGGTTCTTATAGCTAGAAGCATAAAAACCTCTATTATCATAAGTAAGGCTTTATACCTCTCCCTCTTCCTTATCCTTATCCCGTAATAATCTTATTACTAAACCTTATATATAAATATACTAAGCCTAAGTAAGGTATACCTTTTAATATAGATAATATAAAGGATATTACTAGAGAGTTTAGCCTTAATATAAATAATGAAACCTACCCTTTTATTAACTACTCTACTATATAGAGAGAGTATACTATTAATATAGCTCTTAAGAGGGCTTACTTTAATACCCCTATAGGGGACTCTATAAGGTATAATAATATTAGAGCTAAGTAAATAAACTTAGTAGTATAAGTTTAGTAAGTTATTATATACCCTATAGAGTAGCCCTTCTTTAAGTAGGTCCTTTATTGAGTTCGGAATTACGCCGCAGCCCCTTCGCAAAAAGACTATAACAAATTCACCTAGTTCGCAGGCATAATTCAGGAAATAATATATAGGTATTTTAACCTATACCCTCTACTAGTTAAGGAAAATAATATAGGAACCCTATATATTCCTACTACTCGCAAGCAAACCCTCTAAATATTACTATATAAAGTCAGACGCGCGCCGCACTAGGGCTAATTATATTAGAGCTAAACGGGCTACTAAGGCTCTCATAGCAACGCTGTCGCTAAACCTTCTAGTAAGGTGCTACGAAAGCCACTATATAAGATAACTCCTTAACCTAAAAGGTTAACCTTCTAGCAAGGTGCTAAAGGTGTATATAAGATAACTCCTTAACCTAGAAGGTTAACCTTCTAGCAAGGCAAACGCTACTATACGAGAGGTAACTCCTTAACTAAAGAGGTCTTTCCTAAGAGGTTCTTATAGCTAGAAGCATAAGAAGCTCTACTATAAGCAGGGCCTTATACCTCTCCCTCTTCCTTATCCCTATAACTTATAATAAATCCTTAACTATATTAGTACTAAAACCTATATATAAAAACGCTAAGCTTGCGCGAGGTATGCCCTTTAATACTAATAACGCACGAGAGCTTACTAGAGAGTTTAGTATTAATATAATTAATAAAACCCGCTCCTTCTTTAACTACTCTATTATATATAGAGAGTATATTATTAATATAGCCCTTAAGAGGGCTCTTATTAATACCCCTAGAGGGGATACTTATTATTATATTATAGCTAAGTAAGTAGACTTAGTAGTAAAAGCTAGGTAGGTTATTATATATACTATAGAGTAGCCTTTCTTCGAGCAGGTCCTCTGTACTATTAAGGTAGAGGTAGCCTAGGCCCCTTAGGGGTTAGTAAGTATAGCTTGCGCTAACTAATAGAGAGAGCGTTACTAATAATAGCATAGTAAAGATAGTAACGACTTCTAGCGGACGAAGTAATAATAGAGGTAGTATTTAACGGCAGCGCGGGTAGTTTACGAGAGGAAAAGTTAATAGTTTCGTAGTCTATTAAATGATTAAAAACCACGTTATTATTAATATAAAGTTAAAGATCGTGAGGCTATCTAGTAGGGTATATATAAGTACGGCTATAGTTAGGAAAGTTACGATCACGTAACCGAAGGCTATATATTATTAGGAGGCGCGGAGTTAGAAGGTCTATTGCACGCGATATATTAATTATAAGCGCTCTTCTCCTATAAGTATTAGATATTAATATCCTCGCTTTACTTAGTAATATATATATTAAGGGCTAATGTTTCTAGTATGGTTTTACTTAAGTATAAAGGATTTTAGAGTTATCTAAGTCAATATACTTCTAGACTTTAATAACTTAGGCTTTAGCTTAGAATATAATATACTAAGTAATAACATTCTTATATATAATTAGATAGTATAATATTATTATAGTAATAATAGAAGATATTATAATTAAGGTTATTTATAAATAGAAGGTTTAAAATAATATAAGATAATATATATTAAGGAGAAAAAAAGAATGAGAGAGAGGAAGTTTTTATAAATATTTTTAATAAGAAAAGCTTATTTAAAAATAATAAGTTAGGGGTTTAATTAGAGCTAGGCTTATAATTATTAAGAAATATCCTGTAAGGCTAAGTTTATAGTTACTAAGGAGCTTATTATATTATAATAAGAGTAGCTATAATATAGTTACTTATAACTATAATTAGAGGAGCGACCCCTAGAAAAAGGTCGCTCCGGAGCTAACGTTAGTCACGTGCCGCGCTGGGAACGGGCGATGCTAAAGGCATCACGATAGCATCGTGATAGGATGGGCCTGGGCTTGTCGGAATCGAGCGCTCTCGGCGCTAGATCCCCGGGTAGAATCGGCACGGCAATCCCGGGTCCACTAAGACCAGCGCGGCTGTGAAGTAGAGGAACTTCAGAGTCAGTCGCCGGAAGGTCCTGATTCGGTAGCGATCCCCAACACCGCAACGCGCGTATCGCGATATAAGCAACTCCGTCAAGCCAAACTAGCACATACGATCATACCCATTGGAAAACTCGGGATCCCGTCCGCTCTCCCAAAAATAAGCCAATGAGGGCCGGCTTAGTAGTTGGGCCGGTGACGACCAGCGAATACCTGGTGTTGTATGTTTTTACGTATCTCGGCCTTTTTGTGTCTTTTTGGATGCTGTGTACTTGCCCCTGGCGGCTGTTTAGGGGGAGACTATAGTTTTATCTAGTGCTGTTCAACTAACCCTAACAGGGTTACAGATTTCAACTTTCTACACTTTTTTATCTTTCAATTCAAAAGTCTAAAATGACTTCCCCTGTCACTAGCGGCTGTATTTAGAGCGCGGTGAGGTATACTGCGGAATGTGAGTTTAGCCTAAGAACGCTATTCGCAACTCAAAGCTTGTCATATTAGTAGACAACGCTACAAAAGCCGTCTGCTATTATGAGCCTTACTAAGAGGTAGGATGCTTTCTGAGAAGAGACAGAAAACTTATCTAACATGAGGTCAACGGAGAACTACAAGTGCCTTCAGGGTCAACATTATCATCCTCCGCGATGCCTTCAAAATAAAACGAGGTAAAGCAGTTTCCAACTAGCTCACACCAATAAACAAAACTAGAGTCGCTGCGTAAGCGGCCACTAACCCTACTACAGCGTCTCCTCTCATTGTACTCGCCCTGAGAGCCAATACAAAAGCGAAAATAAATACAGGAACCCCTAATGTCAGTAACCTCATCAAAAGATCATTTCGCAGGTCCATAATCAACACTGGAGCAAGGATCGCAATGCTACCAACAAATCCCATCGAAAGCCTTTCCTATATGAGAGCTTGGTTCGAAATTTTGGTGGTGTCATGTCTTAAGCACCAGGGAGGAGGTTTTGCCATTCTCCCTGGGTCCCCTTCTTTGGGTCAAATACCGCATGGTTGTCAGTTTTAAATCCATGGGGTAGAACGCGCATGTCGTTGAAGAGATAGCTCGCAAGTGGGCTATTGCTCGTTATCTTGAATGGGTCCTCCATGTGCAGTTCCGTTGCTTCGGTCGTCTTGTCAACTATGTATCCGTAGTCCTTAACCGCGCTTACTGGAAGCGGTCAATGTATCGTCAGCGTTGAAAGCCTTAAGCCTACCATGGGCCAAAGTCAAGGTTTTGGAGCAGGTTTTGGAGCAGGTTTTATGGCTCACCATATGCAGCCATCAAGTCTTTGGCCTTGTCCAAACGCTTCCTCGAAGCGTTGTTGGTCTCGTGAATCTTACTGACCGGTTGAGAAATTTGCCTTTATAAGTCGTGCAACACCATTCTCTGCAGCGTGCGCAATGTTATGAGGACTTCAGAATTCTTTTCCTCCCTGGTGAAGAGGATGTACTTCCTAGCGATAGTGAGTCGAAGTGGAAAGGACTTTTTGGACAACTTGTAACGCTATCGTTTATGAGATAAACATGAGTACTTTTCATCCAGCGTCTCTTCGGGGTCTTCTGTTTCAACTAGGACATGGCGGTTTGGGTCTATATAGACCTGTTTTGCATCGCTAGCTCCGGGGGTGACATTGGTGCTCCGTACATGTCTCATACTGGCGATTCATAGAGGACACTCAATTATAGAGCTTGCGCCGCACTAAATGTGTTATAACCGCAAGTAGCGCCGCACCGCAATAAGCGGGCGCGCGCGTAGCGTAATATTAGATAGCATATAAGTAAGAGGCGTTATAAACATACGAGGGCTTAGTTATATATAAATATATATAATAAGAGCACGGATTATATTACAATTATATATAAGGATAGCTTCGCTCATATAACTATAAATAATACGGTTATTTAACCCTAGTTTCTAACCCCTAACTATATATAGGATCCTTATTATTATAGAGTAGTATGGCCTTATTATATAACTTGTATATCTTTAAAAATCTAAATCACCTATTATAATAAGTTTACTAGAATAGTAAATCCGCTAGTATATAATTACCTAATATAATATATACGCTATATGAACTCAATATATTTCTAAGAAGCCTATAGAGTTACTTATAGTTATAGTTACTACACTATAGGATATAGGGTAATAAGGCTCTAAAATAAGGCTATTATTAATCTTTAGTATATGATTATAAAGCTACAGTTAGCTTAGTAGAAGAAGTAGAAAGAGAATAAAGCTTTTTAGTAGAAGTTATAAGAAACGCTTAGGATAAACCTAGCGCTACTTAAGGTTAGTAATAGTAATAGAGATACTTTATCTCTACTAATATTACTACTACTAATAATAACCCTAGCTAGTTTAGCTTATTTATATTCTAAGTATAGGAGGTTAGCTTAGATATTATGATAATAGATACCCTACTACTTAGGGAGCTTATTACACCCTAAACTAGGTATAGACCGCTTTAAGGACTCTTAGATAAAGTTCCTAAAGGATTATTACTTAAAGGGATCAATGAATTGGATTAAATAGTTAATATAAATATAAGTTATGCTTATAGGATATAGGGTTACTCTTAGGGATTACTTAACCCCTATAGAGGAGCTTCGCTTAGTAGCTAAGATATATAGTAATCTCGTAGAAGGACTACTATTACTTATAATATATATTTAGAGTACCGCTAAGATATAGGAGACCCTTTTATAGATATATACCAGCGCTAGTATTATACTACGAGGCTAATTATAAAACTAGATATATACACTAAAGCTTATAAAGAGCGATCTAATAGTATATATATTAAGGTTTAATAAATTAAGATATAGATATTAGTAAGTAAGCAGTACTATTACTCCTAAAGACACTATTTTAACGTTTATTCAAGAAATAAAGTATTAGTATTATAACTAAGCTGTATACTAATAATTAAAATACTATAGAATTATTATTAAGTTAGTTAAGGCGCCTATAGTAAATCGATAGGATAAGGCTTATATAACTAGTAAAACGAAGGCTATACTTATAGCCTAAGTGAATAAAATAACTAGGGGAGATAAAAGGGTAGAGCTTAAGAAGGATTAGCAGAGCTATAGTTATTTTAGTTCTAAGCGCGCTAATATAATATAGCGTTATTATCCTAATTATAGTTCTAAGGATAAGGAATTATTAACTTTATCTAATAATAATAAGAAGATAGACGCGCTTAAGAAGGAGTTTATAAAAAGGGCTCGAAAGTAATGGAATAAGTTTACTATATCTTTATAAACTTAAATAACTTCTAAGTAGCCTAGAATAACCTTATAAGTTACCTAGTATAAGTATATAACCCTATAGAGACTAAATAGGAGGATACTATTCTAAAAGAATTAAATATAATAATAGTATTTAGGTATAAGATATAGGTATAAGTATATATATAATTAATAATTTATTATAATTTAATAATAATAAGTACGCACCTCTAATAATAGTACGTATAATATATATAGGAGGAGGTAATATCTACCCGAAGTATATGGGTATAGTTACTCTACGCTTTAATAATAGGGAATTAATATAGCTATAAGACGTTTTATACATACTAACCTTTCTAGTTAATATCTTTAGTAGCGAATAGCTATACCTTATAGCCTCTGGCCACTGCATAGTGATTTTACCTGCTTAAGTGCAATAGACCTTCTAACTCCGCGCCTCCTAATAATATATAGCCTTCGGCTACGTGATCGTGCTAACTACCTTTCCTAACTATAGCCGCACTTATACGTACCCTACTCAATAGCCTCACGATCTTTAACTTTATGTTAATAATAACGTGGTTTTTAATTATTTAATAGACTACGAAACTATTAACTTATCCTCTCGCGCACCACCCGCGCCGCCGTCAAGCTCTCGGGCGTTATTAGCGTCGAAGGGCGTGCCTCGCGCGGGCTTAGCGTTTTTATATACGGGGTCTAGTGCTAATATAGTTAAGGGATAAGGATAAGGAAGAGGGAGAGGTATAAGGCCCTACTCGCAGAGCTTCTTATACTTCTAGGTATAAGAGCCTCTTAGGAAAGATCTCTTTATTTAAGGAGTTATCTCGTATAGTAGCTTTTACCTTACTAAAAGGTCGACCTTTTTAGTTAAGGAGTTATCTTATATAGTAGCTTTTACCTTACTAGAAGGTTTAGTAAGGGTATTACTACGAGAGCCTTAGTAGCCCGTTTAGCTCTAATATAATTAGCCCTAGTGCAGCGCGCGTCTGACTTTATACGAGGGTTTACTTGCGAGTAATAGGAATATATAGGGTTCTTATATTATTTTCCTTAACTAGTAGAGGGTATAAGTTAAAATACGGCCTCTAGCTACTTTATAGTGATTTTACCTACTTAAGTGCAACAGACCTTCTAACTCCGCGCCTCCTAATAATATATAGCCTTCGGTCACGTGATCTTGCTAAGTACCTTTCCTAACTATAGCTACAATTATATTAAGTTCGGAATTACGCCGCAGCCCCTTCGCAAAAAGACTATAATAAATTCACCTAGTTTATAGGTATAATTTAGGAAATACTATATAGGTATTCTAACTTATACCCTCTACTAGTTAAGGAAAATAATATAGGAACCCTATACGTTCCTATTACTCGCAAGCAAACCCTCGTATAAAGTCGGACGCGCGCTACACTAGGGCCGATTATCTCGGAGCCGAACGGGCCACTAAGGCTCTCGCTACAATCAAATATACCCTACTAGATAGCCTCACAATCTTTAACTTTATATTAATAATAACGTGGTTTTTAATTATTCAATAGACTATGAAACTATTAACTTATCCTCTCGCATACTACCCGCGCTGCTATTAAATACCGCCTCTATTACCGCTTTATGCGCTAGCTATGCTATCGTTAGTAACCCTCTCTCTATATTAAAGTAGTTAGCGCAAGCCGTACTTACTAATAAGCCTTAATAGGCCTAGGCTACCTAGGCTACCTCTACCTTAGTAATATAGAGGACCTGCTTAAAGAAAGGCTACTCTATAGGGTATATAATAACATACTAAACTTCTACTACTAAGTTTACTTACTTAGCTCTAATACTATTATACCTTATAGAGTCCCTTATAGGGGTATTAAAATAAGCCCTCTTAAGGGCTATACTAATAATACGCTCTCTATATATAGTAGCGTGGTTAATAAAGGAGCGGGTTTTATTAATTATATTAAGGCTAAACTCTTTAATAACCCCCTTTATATTATTTATACTAAAGGGTATACCTTACCTAGGCTTAGCGTATTTATATATAAGGTTTAGTATTAATATAGTTAAGGAGTTATTATAGGTTAGATAAGGATAAGGAAGAGGGAGAGGTATAAGGGCCTGCTTATAGTAATCGAGCTTCTTATGCTTCTAGCTATAAGAACCTCTTAGGAAAGACCTCTTTAGTTAAGGAGTTACCTCTTATATAATAATATTTATAATACCTTACTAGAAGGTTAACCTTTTAGGTTAAGGAGTTATCTTATATAGCAGCTTCTATTTTTAATACCTTACTAGAAAGTCGACCTTTTAAGTTAAGGAGTTATCTTATATAGTAGCTTTTATATTACCTTATTAGAAAGTTTAGTATAGGTAGTATTATAAGAGCCTTAGTAGCCTATTAAGCTTTAATATAATTAGCCCTAGTATATTATATATCTAACTTTATATAAGGGTTTATTTATAAGTAGTAGGAATATATCGGGTTCCTATATTATTTTCCTTAACTAGTAGAGGGTATAAGTTATAATACCTATATAGTATTTCCCGAATTATACTTATAAACTAGGTGAATTTATTATAGTCTTTTTGCAGAGGGGCTGCGGCGTAATTCCGAACTTAATAACTTAAAATACCCGTATAGTATTTCCTAAATTATACTTATAAAGTAGGTGAATTTATTATAGTATTTTTATAAAGGGGCTGCTCCGTAATTCCGAACTTAACTATAGCTTAGTAGAGGTTAATTTAATAAGAACCGATTAATAGGTACTAATAGGTAGGCTTTTATAGTACTTAATACTTAACAGCGAGGTTTTAACCTTAATATTACCTATCAGTAAGCTTTGAGTATATAGGTTATATATACTATATAATAAAGGACTAAATCTAAGCTCTAGTACTAAAAGTTAAGGCACCGCGGCTTTAGAGAGATAAAGAAGACTATTAAAACAATAAAGGGATATATAATTACCCCTAAGTTAGTAGTCCTATAGCTATATGAAACATATAATCTCTTCAAAGGTCTATAATACTTAATATATATACCTAGGTACTATATAGAGAGGGTAGGAGATACTCTTTATATAGATATAAGAGGGATAAAGCTAGTAAAGTATTATAAATACTTCCTACTAGTTCCAGATAACAAAAGGTACTTTAAAGCATTTATCTTTATAAATATAAGGAATAAGCTAGCACGCTAGTTATAAATATACCTCTAAAAATAGAAGAACGCCTTTACTATAATAATAAAGGTTATCTATATAGATAATATAGGGGAGTTTATAGTAACCTACCTTAAAGCTATATTATAGAATAATAAGATAAAAGTAGAGTTTTCACTACTATATATATATAAATAGAATAGTATTATAGAGCGTATAATTTAAGTTTTATCAAATAAGGCGCGCGCCTGAAGCGTTAATTTCAAGGTCTTAGTAGAACTATAGCTATTTCTACTTATAGTAGTAGTTTATATTATTAAATACTCCTTTATTATAATAATACTAAGTAAGACGCTTATTCAAGCGCTCTATAATAAATTATTAGGCGTAGGAGGAGACTACGTTCCTATTATAAGTTAGTTAAGAGTTATTAGAAGTATATATTTTACTTATATTAACTCTAAGGTATACGTAAAAAGCGAGAAGATCGCTATATAGGCTAAGAAGGGTATTCTTATTAATTATTATAGAGACTACGTATATAGGATATAAGTATTAGAGCGGAATAGGATTATTATCTACTTTAATATTATCCTTTATAAACATATAATAGAGCTAGTAGAGCGCTAGTATATATTACTATATAGTTAGGGCTTATAGTTATAGCGCTATACTTATAGTATTATAGAGTAAATATAGTAAGTATATCTATAAATTAGAGAGACTAACTCTCTAGAGGAGAGCTATATAGCGTTTACTTATATTATAGCTTTTATATAAGACCCCCTTAGTGGCGTATTAGAGATACCTTAATAGCCTTACCTAGACCTAATAACTATTATAGAAGTATAGAACGGACCTATAAGTAATTAGAAGTTATAAGTAGAGGTAGTATATAATATAATATATACCTTAGTTAAGAAGGGAGTTTTATAATTTATTAATAAGGAGGAGGTATTAAAAAGCCTCTATCTATTAGCTAAATAGGTATAGAAATATAAGAAAGCTTATAGTTATTTATAAAGTATAAAGCGTAGATTATAATAAGGGGCTTCTTATAAGACTCTAGGTATAACTTTACCTATATACCTTAATATTATAAATAGCGTTATACTAGGTCCTACAAGTATATATATAAAGAGAGGGGTATATTATATAATAATAGGACTTTAATAGTATATATTTAAGTAGAGAGCTTGAGGAGGTAGTATATATAATACCTTTCCTATTAATTAAGGAGTTCTTGATAAACCTATAATATATTAAGTTATTAGCTTTATATAAGTATAAAGTAGATTAGGAATAGGTTATTAAACCTCGCAAGGCTCTATATAGCTTCTAATAGGGTAGGAGGTAGTAATAAAAGAAGCTACGAGAGATCCTTTAATAAGCAGGGTTCGTATTGCTCTATTTAAATAACGCGACTTACTATAATAAGACTCTTAATAGTATAATAGCTATATATATTAATAATATCCTAGTATATAGGCTAGAAGTAGCTCTTAGCATAATTTATAAGCGTATAAGTAGTAAGATCGAGGTTAATAACCTTAGGGTACTTGATAACTTCCTTAGTATATAACTTACTTTTAATAAGGAATATTAGAAATCTATTATCAGTTCAGAGATATACTTAATAGATATAATGAAGGACTTTAGAGCGAAGGTTAGGTTTATAAGTATACTTATTAATATAGGGGCGCTTAACTTTATAATCCCTAGTATAGGTACTATACTAAACCTAGAACTCTAAGCGTAATACTAGAGAGTACTTAGTAAAGTTAGCTTTAGAGCGCTTATAATATAGCAAAATCTCTCTTTTAGTATAGGGCTATAGGTATAATTCTCCTATTACTTGGATATAGTATATAAGGAGGGTATAGAGCGCTTAATATAATATATTAGTATAAACCCCTCTTTAGTAATAAGTTATAATAATAAATATAGGGATAGAGACCTAAATAAATAGGATCTCTATTGCTATATTAAGAGTAGCTACGCTAGCTATAAGGATATAGCGCGTTTAATAATAGGTTAGATATTATTTATAGCTAATAAGCTTATCTTATAGAGATCCTAACAATAAGCAATAGTCTTTGTATTATCTATGGAGGCTAAGTATTACAAAGTATTATCTACTACTTTAAAGATGCTTTAGATATATAACTTCCTAGGTAAACTTAGTATAGACCTTAGAGGGCCCCTTAATATATAAGTAGATAATATAGGAGTCATTATACTTATCAAGGTGGAGTTTATAAATAACTACAAAAAATATATATAGGTTTATAACTACTTTATATAAGAGGTTACTAAGTAAGGCGATATTAACTTTAAGTATATATCTTAAGTAGATAATATAGCTAACCTACTTATAAAGCTACTGAGGAGAATAATCTTTAAATAACTCTATAAGAAGAGTAATATAACGCTATTTAGGGCTAGCGTTACTATAGAGGAGTACATTAAGGCTAGTTAAGCTTTATAGAACTAGGCTCTTAGCAAGGAGGAGTATTATAACTATAAGTAGCGCTATGTTATAATAAACAAGCGCGTATATAGTATAATATTAAATAATATATACGTTAGAGGCGTTATAAGCATACGAGGGCTTATTTATATATAAATATAAATAATAAGAGCATAGATCGCACTAGAATTATATATATAAGGATAGCTTCGCTTATATAACTATAAATAACACGCTCGTTTGACCCCGGTTTCTAATTCCTAACTATATAAGGGATCCTTATTATTATTAAATAACCTCGCAATTATCTTCTCCGATTCTTATACTACCTCCGTGAGATAGGAATAGGGCTTATTTTATATTTAAAAATAACAAGAGATATGCACTCCCGCTTATATACGGGGTAGGATAATTATATCCTAGCTAGTAATATAACAAGGCTATATATATACTAATTAATCTACTATTATCGCTAGCGCTAATAATAATTCAAGTCGCTCGTTCTTATCTTATTTTTTGAAGCTCCTTATTAGATTATATCCGAGAGCTTAGGCGGGATCCTGAGTTTTCTAGCATACTCGCATATAGAAGAATTCTTTAATATAATACTATAGTAAATTAAGGTAGGAGCGGAAATTATAATCATAGATACTAATAAGTATCCTAAAGAGAAGCCTAAATAATAGCTTAAATACTATAATAAGAACTCCTAATTAGTATAATAATCAGTTAAGATATAAGAAGAGAAATCTAAAATAGGAAATAAAAGTAAATAGCTATAGAGCAGATCCTAATAGCGACCTGGAATAGGACTATCTACTTACTACCCTTTTATAGTTACGCTACGCATAGTATTTATAGCATAGCTATCTTTAGCCTATAACTCTAAGCCGAGTTTAAGGTAGGTATATATATTAGCAAGGTTTCGTAATTTAACTTCTATACTTCCTATTAGCTTAATTTAGAGGAGTACTAGAGAGTCTAGAGAAGTAACGCAGCTTTAATTTAGCTCTCTATAGCGGAGTATAATATAATTTAAAACTCTTTAGATTTAATTTAATAGCGAATAGATAGAGCTCGACCTTTTACTAAATTATATTTAATAGCTGCGATATAATTATAATATTTCTCTAGGTTTCTATAGATTTAGTTATAGAGGATATATATACTCTAATATCTCAGAGCTATACCCGGGTTTAAAAGGCTAATTCGTTACGCAAGGTCCTAATCAGAAGTATAGCGTTATACTAGAGAGCTAAATAGATTTCCCCCTTACGAGTCGCTACTATTATATCGAGATAATCTAAGAAAAGGGAGATAAGAGCTTTACTAGGATATATTTATTTATTTATTTTATTTTTAACGCTATTATAGTAGGTTAAAGTGCTTAAGGGGATAGGCATAGCGAATAGAGGTATATAGGATAAAGTTTATAATACTTAAGGGGCCTCTAGCTACTATTAGGATAGGATAGGATAGACTTAGCTATGCAACTTTCGGAAAACTCCCTTAGCGCATAGACCCGTTGCAGGGAGACTATGGAGTAGATTATAGAGGAGAGGAGCGTAGTAGAGGGGAGGGGAGCATTATTATTATTACTATTAGTACCTTAATAACCCTATACCTCGTTTTTTAGCAATTTCTTAGCGAATTAGCGCCTAATAGAGACGATCTCTTTAGATTAGATTTATAAATTACTCTATATATCTTTTAAGCCTACTCCTAATATTCTTACCTATTTATAGGTAGAGCTATATTATTTATTATCTTTCTAGTTCCTATTAGGTTTAGCCCTTTCTAATAGTACCTAGAGGCGGATTTTTTTTTAACTCTTTTTAATAGCCTTTATAAGCTTCTTAGAGAGTTAGATACCTTCGCCGCGTCCGTACGTCCCCGCTATTAATATATATATATATATAATTAATCTACTTCAAATATAATAATAACTTAAGAAATTTATAAGTAATAAATAATAACGATATAAATAATAATAAAAACGCAGTTTAAAGAGAGGAAGATATTTATAGACCTACCTTAGTTCTATAGGAAAAGTAATAGCTATGCTTTCTTATAGAATTAAAGTAGGAATAATATAGACCTTAAAATCCTCCCTTTCTCTTTTTCTTATATACTATTAGCAGGTTCTAGCGAGTATATCCCTTTCCTTACCCCCTTATATATTATCTAAACCGCTATTATTTAACTAGTAAGTTATAGTAGATATAGCTAAGATAGCTATATATAATACTAATATAGAGATTAGTAGTCTTACTAAGCTAATAAGTATAGCGAGATTAACTAGATTAGTAACTAGAGAC
>JAVHLU010001863.1:0-24299 GCA_036785755.1 Colletotrichum ledebouriae
AATATTATAGACCTTATAACCGTTAGAGCCATAACTAATAATAGCTCCCTTTAAAGCTCTAGGGTTAAGCTTCTTTATTAACGGATTATAATTTTTATAGTAGCATAAACTACCCTATACCCTTATAGTGGTTATATTAGGCTTTCGTTTATTTAACTCAAAGGGAGTTTTATATCAAATAGCCTTATGAGGGGATCTATTATATAGATATATAGAAGTAAGGACTGCTTCACCCTATAGGTTTAAGGGTAGACTAGAGTTATATAAAATAGCCCTAGTTTTATTAATTATAGTGCGTATAATACGCTCTATTAATCCGTTTAGTTTATAGGTATAAGGAGGTCTGATATTACAGATAATACTACTATTTATATATATAGTTTTAATATATTTATTAGTAAATTCTAATCTACTATCCGTATTAAATTCTCTTATACGTTTATTATTATTATTATTATTATTATTAACCTTAGCCTTAAATTCATTAAAGGCTTTAGTAATAGACTCTGCAGTCTTATATCTTAATAGTTTTCCCCACGCAAAGCGGGTATATTTATTAATAAGTATTATAAACTACCTATAGTTATTATAGGTTTTAGGACTTATAGGTCCACAAAGATCTGAGGCTATATAATCTAGATAATTTAGATCTTTATATTATATTGATCTTTTATTAACCTTAGTAATAAGCTTACCCTTAAGGCAGGCTTTATAAGATAGAAGATTTGTTATATTTATAGCCTTATTATTATTATTATTTATAAGGTCATTATTTATTTCAGTATTATCTGAAAGACTTTTAAGATATTTATAGCTTATATAACCTAGACGGTTATGCTATAGTTTATATAGATCTTTATTATTATTATTAGTTATAGATTGCGTATAGAGTAGGTTATTATTATTATTATTATTATTATTCCTCTTTGAGGGGGCTTTATAACCCTGATTTAAGGGTATTTTAAAGAGATAGAGGTTATTAGACTTATAGCCCGTAGCTATAGTACGGTTATTGTATATATCATATAGAATAGGTTTCTGCTATATAATAGAGGCTATACCTATGTTATCAAGTCGACTTTGACTCAGTAAATTAATACCTAGTTCAGGTATATAATAGACGTCTTTTAATATTATTTTACCTCTTATAGTAGCAGTAAGCTGATTTGCTTTGCCCCACTTTATAGAGGTATTTATAGACTTTTTTTTATATAAAAGAGTGTGATTTTTAACTACATGGATAGTAGCAGCAGTATTAATATAAAATATAGTATTAATTTGGTTATAACGCCTTGATCCTAAGTCCTTTTCCTTAGTTATAATACTCTATTGAATCAAAGTACCTAAGGTTATATTATTAGTTATTATATTAGGATTATTATAGGATATATTTACGTTTTCAAATTCCTGATCTTCATTGGAATCATTGTGATCCATAGGATCCTCGTTTTGATTAACAGGTTGATCCATAGATATATAGGGGGTTATTGAAGTATTGTTTTCTTCTTCTACTTCTTCTATAACCCTTGAGGTAGCTATATTAACTTCCTCAGTAGTAGTAGAGGTAGAAGGTTTTTTGTTGTTTTTATTATTATTATTATTCCACTATGCTGGGGCCTTGTTATTGCAAAGTAGCTGTACATAGCTAAGAGCCTTATTATTCGGATCTATATTATTATTATCTATAGGCTTAGATAAGTCTATAGTTTTATTATTACTATTAAGTAGGGCCTTAATAGACCAGACCTTATAGTTATTAGATCTAGAAAGCTTAGGAAGCTGCACTTTTAAATCAGACATTGTGATAACCTTAGGAGTATAATATATAAGCTCTAATATGGTATTGATTTCACAATAAGATAAAAGTGATATTATATGTTATATAGCTCAGTAGTATTAACTACAGCTTTGTTATTATATATATATATAGTTAAAACCCAGAGGTTATGGGTTTAACTGGTTCTTATTCCTCCTCTTTTATTCCTCTTTCAGGGTCTTGATATTGAGTAGTAGTAGACCCTTCAATAGTTGGGATAACCGACAGTATATAGTCGATTAGGCGTCTTAGTAGCGCTAGGCGTATTAGAGGTATTAAAGGGGCTAATATTAGAGGAAGGGTTAATATTAGAGCGATTATCTAGACCTATAGCTAATGCTATACGCTTAGTAAATAACTTAGTAATAAGGTATTATTTAGGGCTAAGGAAGCCGGGGTTCTCTTATATTAGTCTCTTAGGGATAGTCGCTATAATAAACTTAAACTTATTAGTAGCTAACTTAATAAATTAGCCTAGGTTAAGAGTAATAGCACTAGTATTAGTAATATAACCCTCGGAGAGCGTTATAATCAGAGCGATCTAGGTTTCCTCATATTTATGAAGTAGGATAGAGGTATAGCTAATACGTTTACTATAGGCTTATATTCCCTTAATAGCCTTAATAATATCTATTATATTAGGGGTACTAATATTAGTAGCTTACGTCTTAGGAGTAGCTATTTTATTCGTCTTATTTTAAGTAATAGGAGTTAATCTAGTACTTATTATAATAATAATAGTTAATAGTTAAGGTTTAGTATATTTAGTAATATTAGTAACTTAGTTAGGTTAGCTAGCGTGAAGGGATTATTTAGGCTAAGTAGCTTTAATAAGTTAGTTGGCTTAATTATATTCAGTAGTAATAGGTTTATTATCTCCGCTTAAGGCCTCTCTAGACTTGATAGAAATAAGCAAGCTAGTAGTATTAGTAATATAAAATAGGTTATATTTAAGGGAGTTTATATAATATTATAGAGAAATAGCTACTCGAGGTTTAAGATAATATTAGGAAATTAGTAATAAAACTTAATTTAGTTTATAGATAGCAGTTAGGTAATAAGGTATATATCAGTAACTAGGTAGATAATAAATATAGTATTAGAAATATTATAACTAGTTTTATAATATTAGGTCTCTTAGTTAAGGGCGCGCTTAAAGATTTCTTAGTTATAAATATAATATCTAGGCTTTTCGCAAGGGATCTTAATATTAAGTAAGTAATAGTAAATATAACTAAGGGTAATATACTTAGCGTTTTTGCGTTTAGAGCGTTATCTATTTATAGTAAAGTAATACCTAGGTATATATAATATAGGTTACTCTAGTAGTACTAAGCGCGTAATAACGTAGAGCGTTCATAAGGTTCCTTAACGTCTAGAAGAGGATAATAGTAATAAAGGGAGATATATAAGTATAATAAATAGTAAAGTAATAGGGTTAAAGGTATTAACGCTCTTCTATAAAATATATATATAGAGGGGAAAATACGCTTAATACTAAGCAGGTAAAGGTAGTGGTAATAACTAATAGGGTTACCCAGTAATATAAATCTATTTTATATATATATACTTAAGCGCTAACTTTTTGTATTAGTTAAATAAGAATAGGGATTAACCTTCTAGCGAGGAGGGTAGTCGCGTTTATAAAGGTTCTTATAGTACTAAGGGTAAAAGGTATTTAGGAGGGAACGTATAATAGATATAGTTATCTTTACTAATAGGATAGATATAAATATCGCTATTATTAGGGTAAAGTCCTTAGATATACTAAGCGTACTAAATATCTTTATTTTAGGATAAGGCTTTAGTTATAATACTCTTTCTAGTTTACTTATTTATTTAAGTCTCTTTAAGTAGTAGGTTCCTTATTTATAATATATATCCTATTATTCTACTAGGTTCTTATAAAGCCTTCCTCTTAAGCGCCATAGTAGCTTTTTACTAGGCTCTAATACTAGTTTAATACCTTATTAGATAGGTTTTTAAGCTTATACTTATCTATAGAGCTATTCTATTTCTTATTCCTTACTTTTAAATATAGTAATAAGTTCGTCTGCGTTTATACTATCTTTATCTATTTAAATAATATATATTAGTAAGTAACCTTTTTAATTAACTAGATATTATACCTTTCCTCGCGCGAGGGTCTACTTCTTAAGAATACTTTTAATCTTAAAATACTTATATACTTTAAGCTAATAAATATTATTATCTTCCTTAATATTAACTAGACCTTAGTAGTCGTCTTAATAGTTAAATAGGTCACCTAGTGCTAGTATAAGCTAGATAATAGATATAACTAGAAAGATATTTATATTAAGTAGAATATCGAGGTAGTATATTAACTTACTAATGCATTTAAGGACCTTAAATAGAATACGCTAGTAGCTATACTTTAGGTTGAGCTATCCTAGTAGATAATATCCTAATCTTATCTTAAGGTATACCTAGTTACTTAGCTTAAAAGTAATAAAATAATATTTTTATTATACTATTTCTTTATATATAGCTAGGCTATTACGATTAAAATTTTCGCTTCCTCCTAGAAGATTTTATAGTTTATTTTAAGATTAGTATTACCTTAGATATTTAACGCGTTATTAGTATTCCCCCTATATAGGATTTAGTTCAGTAAATAACTAATAACTTATAAGTAAGTATTATTAAGGTTATATTAAAAGCTAGGTAGTAATATTATTTAGTTATTATTAATAAGGTTAACAAAGTAATAAATAGCTAGTTTAATAATTTAGTTCTTATATTCTAACATACTATTAGTTTAAGGACAATATACTATTAAGAATCTTAATTTAGTATATAATTTAGCCTATAGTATAGTTTAAAACTTTAATATGAACCTCTAGTTATAATTAGTTATAATAGCTTTTAAGATTCCCTAGTTACTATTTTAGAGGTTATAAAGAAGGAGGCGTCCCTAGATCTTAGTAATATATATTAAATAACCTAGGAGAAGAAGTATTACTTTAGAGAACTTATTATTTATAGTAAGTACTATATTAAGTGGTAAGAAGCTCTCTATTTTATAGCCTAAGTATTATAAAGGTATTTCTAGAAGTCTATTAATAAAGTTTATAATAATTATATAGAAGGGAATAGCTAGCGTTAATATTAGCTATATCGCGCTAAGTGGTAGTTAATATTCTATATTTATCGTTCTATATTATAAGTAGTTAGCTACGTAGTTATTAACTTATCATTTAAGACGTAGTATATAAAAGTATTTATTAATAGCTCTCTATGTTTATTCCTTACTAAAGTAATAGTACTTATTATAAGCCTTTTTAATTAGTGGTATTACTAATCTCTTTAGAATATAAAGCCTTTGTTTATTAGTATAAGGGTTAATATAGTAAAGGGGATTATTATATATAACGAAGTTAAGGTCTATATTATCTATCCTTTTATAGAGTATTTTATATACTCTACTCTAGGACTTAGAGTTAGTATATAATTAGATTAGCTTAGTCTTAAAGTTATTATTAAGAGATACCTCTATTATAAAGTTAATATCTATTAATATATTATTCTATATCTTATCGAGTTTCTTAACGTTTTTAATAAGGATTTCTATTATAAGTAGGCGTAATAACGCGCCCGCTATAATATTTAATATTCTAGGGATATAATAATATACTAGGGAGAATTAGCTAAGGTATTATAATAATAATATAAGTTATAGATTAGACCTCGTTTTATCCTCTAACTATAGCGACAGTTATTTAATAATATTATATATTACTAAATAATTAGTAAGTACTATTATAAGGTCTTATCTTAATAAATATAATATTAATTAATACTTTTTTACTACATATACTAAGTAAGTTACTTTAAGTTTAGTAGGCTAATACTTCTATTTAGCTTAGTTAAGGGCCTTACTAATATAGGTAATTAGGTATATATTAGTATACCTAATAGGGTTATAAGGTTTCTATTCGATATTATTAGCTAGCTAGAAGATTAGCGCGGTGTATCTATATTCCTTTAGTAACTTAAGCTATATAAATAACTACTTATTAGGGTTATAATAGAATAAGGCGTTATCTGCTATTAATACGTCCTTAATATTATTAAAGCTAGTTACTTCTTTTCTAGTTACTTCTTTTAGTATAGGTTTAAAACTTATTTTTTAATAGAAGACCTTTCTTATAGCGCCTTTATCCTTCCCTTAAGCTTAGGCTTAAGTAAGTAGTATTATTTTATACTATTGGAGCGGTTAAATATAATAGCTATAGCATAGTATTATATATTATAGAAAACTAGTTATACCTATCTAGTATTTAAGCTAGTAGAGGTTATAGGGGTACTTAATCTTCTTCATAGCGTTAATATACTCTTAATTATTTAATAGTTTAAATATATTAATAATAAAGCTAAGTAGCTTAATAGAAGGGTATCTAATAAACGACTTCTTTATTAAAAATAAGAGTCTAATATTAGTAAAGAGTTAAAGAATCGCGTTAAGGTGCTTAAAGTAGGTATTAAGGTCCTTTAAGGTAATAATAATATTATTAATAAACGCGTAGGTATATTCCTTATATAGTTATAGGAGTCTATCTATAACGTATTAGGTATAAGCAGGCGAATTATAGAATCTTATAAGTACTACCTTTAAGCGTTCTTATCCCTAGTAGCTAACTATAGTAAATCGATCTTAATATTCCTTCTTAATAAGAAATTAATAGAAGAAGGATCGAGTATTAACTATAGTAATCTATAGTTTATTATAAAGGTATTTAATAACGTCTTATTATAGTAATATAGGGTATATATCAGGGATTATAGCTTTATTAAGAGTATATAGGTTTATAACTATCTAATCTTTATACTTATTATTTATAATTCGCTATATAGTAAATATAGAGGCTCTAAATAGTATAGGTCTAGAGTTACCCTATTCTATATAGTTTTAAGTCTAGAGCTTATCTAAAGTTTTATTAGTAAGTTTCTTATCCTTTTTATTAATAGGATAAGGTCGTTATTTAACGTTTATTAAGCTCGGAATTACGCCGCAGCCCCTTCGCAAAAAGACTATAACAAATTCACCTAGTTCGCAGGCATAATTCGGGAAATACTATATAGGTATTTTAACCTATACCCTCTACTAGTTAAGGAAAATAATATAGGAACCCTATACGTTCCTACTACTCGCAAGTAAACCCTCTAAATATTATAAAGTTAGACGCGCGCTATACTAGGGCTAATTATATTAGAGCTAAATAGGCTACTAAGGCTCTCGTGGCCTAGAAACGCCCTCGCTAAACCTTCTAGTAAGGTGCTGCGAAAGCTATTATATAAGATAACTCCTTAACCTAAAAGGTTAACCTTCTAGTAAGGTATTATAAATACTACTATATAAGAGGTAACTCCTTAACTAAAGAGGTCTTTCCTAAGAGGTTCTTATAGCTAGAAGTATAAGAAGCTCTATTATAAGTAGGGTTTTATACCTCTCCCTCTTCCTTATCCTTATCCCTTAACTATATTAGCACTAGATCTTATATATAAATATACTAAGCTTAAGCGAGGTATACCCTTTAGTATAAATAATATAGAGGGGGTTACTAGAGAGTTTAGCCTTAATATAATTAATAAAACCCGCTCTTTTATTAACTACTCCGCTATATATAGAAAGCGTATTATTAGTATAGCCCTTAAGAGGGCTTACCTTAATACCCCTATAGGGGACTCTATAAGGCGTAATAGTATTAGAGCTAAGTAAGTAAACTTAGTAGTAGAAGTTTAGTAGGTCGTTATATATCCTATAGAGTAGCCCTTCTTTAAGCAGGTCCTCTATATTACTAAGGTAGAGGTAGCCTAGGCGGCCTAGGCGAACGTTAATAAGTATAGCTTATACTAACTAATAGAGAGAGCGTTACTAATAATAGCATAGCTAGCGGACGAAGCGGTAATAGAGGTAATATTTAATAGCAGCGCGGGTAGTGCGCGAGAGGAAAAGTTAATAGTTTTATAGTCTATTGAATAATTAAAAAACACGTTATTATTAATATAAAGTTAAAGATCGTGAGGCTATAGGCATATATAAGTACGGCTATAGTTAGGAAAGGATCACGTAACCGAAGGCTATGTATTATTAGGAGGCGCGGAGTTAGAAGGTCTGTTGCACTTGAGCAGGTAAAATCACTATGCAGTAGCCAGAGGCCGTTATTTAACGTTTATATTCTACTATCTTTTAATAGGTTTAACCTTAAGGTATTAATCTTCTAGAAGATTAATTAGTCCTTAGTCCTTCTAAATAGTAAGGGAATATAACATAACCTCTTTAAGGCGTTAAATAGCTTTAGCGTCTTAGTTATAGATATATATACTTTCCTTAGTAATAACTACTAGTAAGTCTTTAGGCTTAGTTATACCTATCTTACTATTAAGGTTAATATTCCCCTTATAGATATCTCTATAATTTAGCGTTATATTATCCTTTATTACGCCTTAGTTAGCAAGAGCTTCCTTACTAGTTAGGTTAGAGATCTCTACTTATTTATTAACTAATAGTTCTAGTAGCTAAATAAGTATTATAAGCTTACGATCTAAAAAGTTAAAAATAGCGTAATACGTTAGATCCTTATATAATAATATTAAACAAGCTATTTATAGTTAATTAAAAGTATTTAGCTTAAGATATCTATCGGACCTAAAGGGCGCTAGGGTTCTAAGTTTAGTGCCTCGTTTAGTTTTTCATAAGTAAGGAGTATTATTAATAATAGGACTAAATAGTGAATTACTTATATATATATATATATACCCTTTATACTTTAGGCTAAAGAGAAGGGACTCTATTTTACTAATAGTATATTAATTTAAAAAGTAGAGTAATTATATAGCGTAATAGTTTTATTTGTACATATATTATAAACTTTCAAAAGGCCTCTTAAATAGATCTAAGAGTGAATTTAAATATTATTATAAGATACGATCTAGACGTATAATTCTAAGTTTAGGATATGAAGCTTATTAGGTATATTAAAGTCTTAACTTATAAGTAAACTAGTATCTAAATATAAGATAGGCTATATACCTATATAGAGCTTAGTAGTTATTATATAATTATTAGGTCGTTATCCTTATATAAGAATTAAGATAGTTACCTAGGCGATAGTTTTAAGGCTTCTAACGCCTTAGAGCTTAAATACCTTAGGTTCTCTTAAGATAGTTTAGAACTATTATAGGTAGGCTTTACTTATAATTAGGTAGTCTGCGCTAGTATTAATTTAGACTACGATTAGTAGTCCGTTATAATAGCCTCGGATAATAATCTTAGTATATATATAATAATATAAATATATAACTATATATTACTATAGCTTAATAAGACTAATAAGCGTTATATTTAGCTAAGGGGATAGAAAGGTCTAATATAAGAAAATACCCTCGAAGTTAGTATATAGCTTAGCGTTATAAAAGCACGTTTTATAAGAGTAGATTCTAGGATCCTTAAGGAGCAAATTTTAAAATAAGTTAATATTAGAAATAGGGTACTTATCCTTATATCTAGGGATATAACCTAGAGGGTATTTATAATAATAAGTAAGTTAAGTAACTAGGTTAAGATACTTAGGATTATCTTCTTATTACTCCTAGTTATCCTCGTTATTAATACTAATAACTAAGTCTTCTTTATATAAATCTAAATCCTCGCTAGCTTTAATATATTAGATATAGTTAAAGTCGCCCTTATCTAATAAAGTATATACTTCCTCTTCTACTTCCTTATAACTAGTCCCCTTTACTATATATACTAAAGGGTAACTAGGTAGTTAAGGGTACTAAACGCGTTAACTAGGCTATTTATATTAATATTTAGGCCTTTGCTCTTAGTTAAACTAAATTTCCTTATAAGAGGAGCTTAATAAGGGTTTAGTAGTAATATTAGTAGCTTACTTTATAGGTCTTAATAGTAATAAACTAGATATAGTCTCCTTTAGGTTTATATAGTATAGGTAATAAGTAGTAGTAGTATAACCTATTTTCGAGGTCTCTTTTAGTAATAATTATATTACTATAGTTCCTATATAGGTTATTCTAATAAGTAATTAAGTTAATACTCGCTAGGATCCTTTAGTAACTATTTAATACTTACTAGGGACTATTTTCTATAGGCTTATAATAAACTTATTATAGTTTATATTACTAGTTAGCTAAGGAATACTAATAACTAGTTCTATATCTATCTTATTATATATAATAATTAATACCTTAGAATTGCTCTCTTCTATATCTTTATAAAGTTAAGTAACCTTAGTTATCTAGTATTAAATATTATATTAATTATATATATTATATAGAATATACCTCTCCTTAGTTAAATATACTTTAGTAATTATATAGGCTAGATAAAAATATTTAAGTAATAGCTCTTTTTGATAGTCTAATCTATAGTTAGGGTCCTTAAGTTCTGCTTTCTTATTAAATATTAAATTAGTATAGTACTAGTCTAACGTATACTTTAATAGGGTTTAATATAAGTTAAGGGTAGCTATAGCTAGGTTCCTATTATCTAACTTAATATAGCTATTAATAGTATTAATAGAATAATATATATTTTAGTAAATAATCTTTAAACTAATATTAATATATATATTATTAACTTCGTTATTATATTAAGGCGGATTAAATAACTTAATTATATTAGTCTTAAAACGAGGAGTACTATACCTAGGTTTTATAACTAATATACTAGCTATTACCTATACTACCCCTTCTTTATTTATAGAGAGAAGGAATATAAGAAAGTTATAGCTAATTAAGAACCTATTAGAGTTAGATAATAGTTTAATATATCTCTTAGCCTAGCTAGTAGTTAGAAGCGTTAATTATTTTAGCTATTACTATTATTATAGCTAGGGCTACCTCCTCTACTATTTTAGGCCTTAGGGTTATTATTATTACCTCTATTACTAGGATCTCTAAGTCGTATAAGTAATAATAATAGTAGAGGAGCGTTCTCTATATATTTAATATCCTAATTATATCCTTTACTTTTATTAAGGTTTAATAGTCTAGATTCTAGTTCTTAGGCGCCTATTTTATTATATTACTTACTCTAGTTATAAGTATTAGGATAACTCTATAAGTTATTTAGCTTAGGCGCGAGAGAGCTACCTAGTCCTTTTCCTTTAGTTAGAAATAAAGCGCTTATTATAATCTTACTATTTCTAAATAACATATAAAATATATTTAAGCTTAGTTTTAGTATTAATAGGGTAGTTATATTCTTTAATATAAGTTTTAGAAGTAAAAGTTATAAACTATTTATAAAACTTTATTTAAACTTATAATATTCTTCTAGAGTTAATAAGAGTACTAAGAAAGCTTTTAAAATTATTATTATATTAAGTTTATATATAGGTTTTAAGATATCTAGCTTATTTATAGCTTTAGCCCTTAGGGTCTTATAGCCTCCCCTCTTTTTATCCTCTTTAAAAAGGAGTATTAAGTCTAGAGTCTAGCCCTATTTAATCCTTAATTTAATATATTAATTAGAATAAGGGAGATTAAAGTAATACTACTACCTAATAGTATTAGTAAATAGTTATAAGTTAGTTATCTATACCTATAGGGCCTTATCCTAAATATAATAAGTAGTCTTATACGCTTCCTTATATAATAGTAACTTTTAAATATATTTATAGTAGTTTACTAAATCTTACTTAAGGTTCTTATAAGTAATAGCTATAATACTTATTTTTATAACTAACTTAAGAAGGGTATATTTAGTTTAAATATATAATATATAGAACCTATTAGGGTGTTACTTAAATATTATTATAAAGTTTATAACAGTTAAATAGTTAATAAGTTTTAAGAAATTAGACTTAAGACTTTCTTTAACTTTATAATTAAAAAGTAGCTGATAAGGTATTATTATTAGAGAGGTTTATTATGTCTTTAGGATATTCCTTAGTTAAGGAAATCTTTAAGATTTAATATCTCTTAAAGATATCTCTTAGTTAAGGGAAATAGTAAAAGGTTAATATCTTTTATTAATATTTCTTAATTAAGGAAAAGGGAGAGTTTAGAGGCTAATAATAATATATAATACTTATAAGTATTAACTACTAAGATATTACTTTATATAAACTTAATAAGGTTAGCTATTTATATAGTTAAATACCTTCCCTAATTATAAGAGATATCCTTAGTTATAAGGGGATATAGCTAACTATTAAAGTCGTGCTATTAATTAATATAGTTAATATAGTAAGTAAAAAATACAAGTAAAACTTCTATAAATTTAGAAGGTTTTTCTCCTTAGAGTCGATAAGCCCTTTTATAAGGGTTCACGCGTTTAGGTACGTTTAACGCGTTAAACGCGTTGAACGCGTTGGGCGCCCTTGAGCGGGATAACCGCGCTAAGCGCGTTCGGTATTAAGTAGACCTAGGCGCTTATGGATGAATAAGGAGTATATTAGGGGACTTAGGTTTAATTTAGGTAACTATAATATCCCTTATATCCCTATTATTAAAGTTATCTTCTATACCTCTAACTATCTTATAATAGAGTAGTTAGCTAGGCTTAATAAGCCTTATAAGGTAATAAGTAACTACTAAGATATCCTTAGTATATATTAGAGCTATTACTCTAAGTATATTAATAGTATTTAATATACTAGCTAGAACTTATTATAAGTATAAAGGATAAATCGTTTTCTCTATTACTTCTAAGGTCTTATTCTAATACTTAATAAAGATATATTTTAATACTATATTAAAAGGGTCTATCTAACTAGGGATATTATCCTTCCTAAGCGGAGGGTATATCCTATATTTAATTAGCTAAGGCTAGTAACTAAGCTTATTAAGAGGTCTAAAGCCTAGGATATCTCTATTATTTTATCTATATATTTAAAACCTACTTATACTTAGTTTATTAAGTATTAGCTTTATTAAAAGCTTAATTTATAGGATAGGAAGGTTTAAGGATCTTAACTCTTAGATCTATATATCTAATACTTTATTATTATATAAAATAACTTTCCTTATTATAATATATTAAAAGAAAAGTTAATAAAGGGTATATATAAGTAATTTATAAACTAAGGAGCTAAGTAGAAGTAATATCTGAAGAAAGGAAGGACCTATAGTATAGTACTTAAAATTATATAGTTAATAGATAAATTAAGCTTAAAAGTAAATAATATATATTTAAGAGAGAGGGAGACTAGAGGGCCTAAGGGGTTAGAAGTACCTTTCTATATTTAATAATTACTTTAATAATATAGTAATATATTAGTAACTTATGGAAGGAATAATTAACTCTTATCCCTTACTCTCTTTAGCTTTAATAAAATAAAATAAACTCATAATAGAAAACCTATAATAAATAAAATAATAAATTAGGATAGTTATATATAAGGAAAGAATAAAGAAAATATTAATTAATAATAGCTATTAAAATAAGTAGCCTAGTTATAAAGTAAATAAACATCCTCCTCTATTCTCTATTAACAACTTCTCCTCTTATAATAACTACTTTTACCTAGTTATTTTAATTTTTATCTAACTCCTTTATACTTTCTCTCTTATATTCATAAATTATACCTTCTTATTTTAGCTAATTATAACTTCCTTATTTTAAATATTAAAAACATTAATTAATCTCGCTCTTATTATCTCTTATTAGTAATAACCCTCTAAGTCCTTAGTCCTAATATCCTTATACTTAAAAGAAAATGCACCTCTTTTTATTTAATATTTTAATAACTAACTTTAGGTATTCCTTCCCTTCTTATTATTATCCCTATACCTTCTAGCTAATAATTATAATTCTTAAGTAGCTATAAGCCTTATTTAGCTTTAACTTAATATCCCTAGTAATAAATGCTTAGAAATAGCTTTTATACTATAGACATTCTCTATTAAAACTACTAAGGTAATAAGGATAGCTTTTTAAAAGGCTTATCTTAATAAATAGAACTATAAATAAATATTTAGGGTAACTAAGGGGTCTAGAGACTTCTACTATTAAGTTCTTATCTATATTTCTACTACCTTCCTCGCTAGATTATAGGAGATAAAGGTCTTTTAATATATAGTAGCTATATATAGCTTATTTATTTAGTTCTAAGGTAGTTATAATATAATACTCTATATTTACTAAAAAGAGCGGGCTTATATTACTAGAAACCTTATAACTAGTATTTATATCTATAAACTATACTTTAAATATATCTCTATACTAGGTACTCCTTATACTAACTACTTCTTTTATAAAGCTTAAGAGAGTTACTTATGTTATAATCTAAGTATTTATAAATATTATAGGTATAGAATTAAGTATAATAATAAGGTAAGGAGGAGTAGAGAGTTTAATAATATTAAGGAGATCTTATATTCCTAAATCCTAGTAAATATTATAGTTATAGCTATAGCTAAGTTTAACTTCTCGCTCCTTTATAATAAATACTATTAATAAGCCTAGGAATATTACCCTAAAGCTAGGTTTATATACTCTTATTACCTTTTTATAATAGAGCTACCTCGAGAGTTTAACTTTATAGAGATTATAATCTACTTAAGTCTTTATATTATAAATTAAGGTAGGAAAATAGGATTTCTAGATATATTTATATAATATAGGGGGGGGTAAAAAGAAAAAGGGAATAAGAAGCTAGTTAAGTTATAATAAGAAACTAAGGCGAATAATATATAAATAGGTCTATAAAGCTAAAGTTAAAGTATATCTAAGTATAAGATTAATATAATCCCCTTTATAAGTATCTTGCTTTTTCTCTTTAGTAGTAGATAATATAATATTAGTAATAGTCTTTTCTAGGAAGAGGGGGGGGGAGGGGGGGTAAGAAGGGTCTACTAATATCCCCCCTAGGGGCTAATAACTACGATTTTAATACCCTCTTTCCCCTTTTCTTCTTCTCTCTTATCTTTAGGTTATTAATCTTATATTTATTTAATAAGAGGAAGCTTTAGTATTATTACTAGAAGCTTAAGGGTTTTATACTTCCCTAGGCTTAATAACCCTATTATAGTTACTAATAGATATTAAAGTTATTTAAGCTATTATTATATTAAATAGTAGTAAGGAGGTATACTTAAATAAGTAGGGAGTTATTAATATTATCTCTTACTCTTATCCCTAAGGTTTAGGAATATTATCCCTAGAATCTTAAACTATTAAACTAAGAGATAAAAGGAAGGGAAATAAGAATAGGTTTATAAATTATTAATTAAAATAAGTTATAGTAAAAGAAACTTTATATATCCCCTAGATCTTCTATCTTAATATACTCCCTCTCTTTCTCTTTTATTATCTTAGGAATCTTAATAACTAGCTATTATGTAGCTTTTAATATTATAATTATTTTTTCTAAATCCCTTAAATATTATTCTAATCTTATTATTAATTATAATTAATCCTCTTCTTTCTCCTAATTACTTCCTCTAGGTATTATAGGTTTCTCCTCTTCTTTTTAAAGTATATAATTATTATACTCTTTATTCTCTAGTATTAAGAAAACTTTTACTAGGTTTTCCTTTTAACTAGATTTATAAATATCTAAATTACTTAGTTTCTAATAGCTTTTAGGAGCTTAAATAAATTTATAAAGTTAATTCCTATTAAATATCCTTTTAGTAATTTTATTACTTATTAATATTACTAATTAATATAATAAAGCGTTTAGAGCTTATAATAAGATATAAAAGGGGCTTTACTATTATTAATTAAGCTTTTTAATATATAGTTTATTAAGAGAACCCTTAATATTAAATACTAGTACTAAATTACTTACCTCTAGCCTCTCCTTCTTTATAATCCTCTTATATTAATTATTATAGTATTTTATAGTTTTCTTATATTAACTATTAATTATCTCTTCAGCTTATTTTCTATTCTTATTAGGTTATAAGAAGGCTTATAGATATATTTAAACCTCCTCCTTTATTATTATTATTAAATCCTAATTAAGAACCCTCTAAGTTAGGATTAGGGTCTTAATAGGAGTAATAGGTTTAAATCTATATAAAAGATAGAAAGGGCTAAAGCTAGTTAAAATATAAACGCTTAATTAGTTTATAAACAGGGTAGCGGGAAGATATAATTAAGGGTTAATATCTCTCTCTCCTCTAGTTTATATTAATAATATATAAATAATTAGCTAATAACTAGTTCTAACTACTCTATTAGCTCTTAAGTTATATATAGATATTACCTTCCTCCTTATTCTATACTTCTTATTAAACTTAATAATAATATCCTTATTCTCTAAGCCCCTATTAATAATACGTTTTCTATATAGTTTATAGTAGTAAATAATCTCTTCTTAGATAAACTTAGCGATCTTAGCTAAAGTTACTCTCTTAAGCTAGCGGGCTTTAAGCTATCCTATTAGTAGATCCCTTACCTCTATAAGGTATTAGTTATCTATTTTCTATATATCTAATAAGACTCTTATAAAGAGTAATCCCTTTAGGGAGCTATAAGTCCTTATATTATCTATATATTAAGCTTTCTTCTTTTAGTAATTAGGGTAGCTTTTTAGGGACTTGCTAATATCTATATATATATTAGCTTAGATATAGTAATTAGATAGTCTTCTAGCTATAGCTTACTTATTTTAATAACTACTCTCTTTATAAGCTTTTATAATTAGCTTCTTCTACTACTAAGGATTATTAATAACTTATTATAATATTAGCTTTTAATTTATTAGTCTAGTAAAAAGTAAGTAGTCTTAAATATAATAGTTTAACGCTGTAGTCTTAAAGTTATAATACCTTACTAATTAAATTCCTAGAGGCCGTCTCTATATTATTAAGTAATAAGCGATTTATTAAGAATATATTAAATAGGTTTATAAATTATTAAGAAGTATATCTATTATAGGCTATGCCCGGGTTAAGCCTACCTGGGCTTCTGCCTAGGTTTACTACCTTAAGGAACTACCTAGGGCCTACCTAGGGCTTACCTAGTTATTCCCTATTAATTAGTAAAATCTCTACTAGAGAGGAAAACTTCCCCTTTTCCTCTTTAGCTTAAATAAATAGTATTATAGTAACCTCTTATTAAATAAACTTAGGTCTAACCCCTTATATATTTAAGCTTATTATAATAATAATAATAATAGGTTAAGCGCTACTCCCTATTAATTAGTAAGATAGTTAATAATAGTATAGCTAAAACTCGAGATAAGCTATTATAAGTTAATTTAGTAGTAGTAATAAAGTCCCTCTAGTATCAATTATAAGAAGTTAAGTAATAGAATAGCTAGCGTATAGCTATATAGACCCTTATAAGTATTACTAATAAGGTATTAGTAATACCTAGTATAATACGCTAGAAGTTACTACCTATACCCGCGAAGTCTTTAAGTAAGTAAAAGGAATATACTACCTAGGTAGAATAAATAAGGTATAAGATTACTATAAATAGGGCGTTCTATACTATAAATATAGAGGTATAGTACCTTATTCACTCCTACCTAGATACTATAGCCTAGTAAGTAGTCTCTACTTCCTATAGAGCTAGGGGGATAGGAGAAAATCTAACCCTAAGGACTTTATAGCTTACTTAGACTAGATATATAAGGACTTAAATATCTAGTTATAAGCTATAGCCTAACTATAAACTCTCTAGTAAAAAGAGAATAAATCTCTAGTAACCTTCTTATTAAGATTTAAGTAAATACTAGTTAATATAAGTAATATAAACTAGCCTAGTTAAGTCTAGATCTTACTTTTAGATACCTCCTTTACCCCTAGGCTAAGGGATTAGCTAATTACTATTAACCTACTAGCTAACTATAATAGCTAGCTCTTAAAGGTTTAAAGTATTATATAGAACGTAGAGCGCTAGAAGGTTATTAATAACTACCTAGTAACTTATTAGAAACCTACTACTAAGGATATTAAGGGGGATATCTACATAACTAGAGCTATATATATCTTATAAGTTAAGGAGGTAAGGCGCTAGAACTATTAAAACTCTAGGTCCTCTTTAGGTACCTCCCTAGTATAATACTAATAGCCTTAGAAGGATATAAAGGACCCTTATACTTATTATACTTATAGAGCTAGAGGTTATATTACCTAGCGCTACTCTAATAAAGAGGACTAGATATTTAGGGTTATAAAAGTAAAGATCTTAAAAGAAGAACTAATATATTATAAGGTTATAAATAACTACTAGGTAGTAACTAACTCTTTAAAGGAAGATAAGGAGTTAGAAAAAGACTAACTCTAGAGTAAGATTAAGCCTAGAGCTTATTAAAGAGGAGATATTAAGTTAAGAAGAGTATAAAAAGGAATAACTAGCTAATAATAAGCTTATTATTATTTAAGTTAGAGTTAATAGAGGATATCTAGCTTTTACCCTAGTAAATACTAGGAGTAATACTTATATAATAATTAACTTTTCTCTAGCTTAATACCTCTACCTTTTATATATTAGTAAAAGATACTAACTTATAAGAGGGTATATACTTAGCAGACTATTACTAAGTAATATACTAGATATAGTAATATTAAACCTAGAAATAAGTAGTTATACCTAGTATATCTTTATATATATAATTAATAGCCTAGACCTTAGTATCCTCTTAAGGTACCCTTATATAGAATAGAACTAAGTTATTTATAATACTATAGCCTACTAAGTATATTATAAGATAGGATAGGTTAAGCTATATATAGAGGATTAAACAGAAATACCCCTTATAGAGGAAATAAAGGCTATAAGGTTCCTTAATATACCCTTATTCTTTATAATTTATTATTACCTAGTAAGATAATAAAGTAAGTAATAGGAGGGTATTATAGAGGTATTAATATAAGCTATTAGCTTAGCTAATATTAAGAAAGCTCTAAACCTAAAACTAAAAGAGGATTAATAATACTATCTATTATACTAAGTCTTAAGGGAGTTTTCTAATCTATTTAACTCTAATAAGGCTTACTTATTACCCCCTAAATAACTAGGGGTAGATTATTAGATTAACCTTATACTAAGACTAAATAAGAAGGAGCTATTACTCCCGTGGGGCCCTCTTTATAATATATTAAGAGAAGAGCTATTAGTACTAGAAAGGACCCTATAAGACCTCTTAGATAAAGGGTTTATTAAAGCTAGTAGCTTACTTACTAGGATATTAATACTCTTTATAAGGAAGCTAGGTAGGGGAATTTATTTCTATATTAACTATAGGGCTCTTAATATAATTACTAAGAAAGATTACTACCCCCTCCTACTAATCTCTAAGATACTACGCTAGGTAAGTATAGCTAAGTAATATACTAAGCTAGATATAATAATAGCTTTTTATAAGTTAAGAGTAGTAGAGGAGTACTAAGAGAGAACTATATTCTATACTTAGTATAAGTTATTTAAGTAAGTAGTCTACTTATTTAACCTAATTAGAACCCCTACTAACTTCTAGTAATATATTAATAATACCCTATAGGACTTTTTTAATAATCTTATTACTACTTATATAAATAATATATTAATTTACTTTAATAGAATAAGGGAAAACTACGAGAGGAAGGTCTAGGAGGTCCTCTAGAGGCTAGTAAATATAAGCTTAAACCTTAACCTTATGAAGTATAAGTTCTTAGTTAAGAGGGTTAAGTATATAGGGTTTATTATAATAATAGGAGAGGGTCTCTCCTATAACCTTAAGAAACTCTAGGTAATTACTAAGTAGTTACCCCTAAAGGGGGTCTAGAGCTTCCTAGGGTTTGTAAACTATTATAATATATTTATACTAAAGTATAGGGATATTATAAGACTATTTATATTACTTACTAGAAAGAATATAATATTCTAATAGGGAGATAATTAAGAACGAGCCTTCTTATAGCTTAAGTAGCTTTTTAATACCTAGCTAGTACTCTACTAGTTTAGTTAAGAAGATAAAACTATTATTAAAACTAACTATTCAGGATTTATACTAAGAGGAGTACTCTTATAAGTCGACCTAGAGGGTATCTAGCGTCCTATAGAGTTCTATATATAGAAGCTCTTACTTATAAAGTATAACTACCTGATTTATAATAAGGAGCTCCTAGTAATCCTTTCTTACTTATATATATAGAGGGTAGAGCTATATAATATAACTACTTTTAAAATACTAATTATCTACTAGTGGCTTAAATACTTTATAAAGAAGTAATACCTTATAAAGCGCTAGAGCTAGTAAATAGAGGAGCTATTTTAATATAATTCTATTATTAAATACCGCCCTAGTAAGGAAGTAGTACCCCCTAATACCCTCTCTTAGAGAGAATAGGATATATTATAAGAGTAAGATAATAAGTAAAAGCAGGGGAGGGTCTTATAGCTAATACTAGACTATACCTACCCCTATAGGGACCTTATAATTAGCCCCCTAGTAAGGAGAAGTTAGAAGGGCTATAGTAACGTCCTAGATATTATAGTTTTTAATAGTAACCCTAAACTATAAGTACTATACCTAGAAACTATAAAGAAGGATATAATATATAAAGCTATATATTATATAATTACTTACTAGCTTTAGAGCTTCCTACTAGATATAAAAGCTAAGGTTTAAATTAGTAAGTATAATATTAATAGTCTAGGGAGATTAATATTTAAGGGGAGGCTATAGGTACCTAGTAGGAAGAATAATAATAACTTACTAGGGGAGCTCTATATAAAGATTATTTAATAGAGCTATAACTTAAGTATAACTACTTACTTAGGTTACAATAGTATATTAGAAATAGTAAGTAAGTAGTTCTATTAGCTAGGATAATTATAAATAGTATAGAGATTTATAAGGAACTATAATATCTATAGAGGGATATATATCTAGAGGTAAGCTAAGAGGGGCGTCCTAAAGCCCTTACTACGACCTACCTAGTTATACTTAGACCTCTTAATAGACTTTATTATAAACTTACTACTTATAAAGGATAATACTAGCTAATACTTATAGGTTATAGTAGATAAGCTAGGTAAGTTAGTAATATTAGAGGAAATAGGTATTATAGAGGTAGAAGCTTATACTTACTAGTTCCTTACTTCTTACTTCTAGTTCTATAGGTTCCTATATAATATTATTAGTAATTAAGGGTCTAACTAGGTAAGCTACTTCTAGGCTAAATTCTACTACCTTATTAATATAAAGAGGCTATTAAGAATTCTATACTACTTATAGACTAATAGTAATATTAAGAGGTAGAACTAGGAGATATAAGCTATCCTATAGGTATTTATAACCTAGATATAGGATAACTAGGGGTAGCTCTTACCTATTACTTAGCTAGCGCTTTATAATAGGTTTAGTAATATAACTAAGCTCTTGCTATTCTTTTTAGAATATAGGTATTATACTAACCCTATACCTATAGTAGATAATATAGTAGAGGAGACCCCTCTAGGGATATAGTAGCTACCCTCTTAGTAATAAGGCTGCGGGAGGTAGTAGACTTTATCTAAGTAAGTATTATAGCTACTAAATAGTATAGCGAGGAGATTACGAACTAGTATAAGATACTTATAGAGGAGTACTAAGTAAGTAATAAGGTTTAGCTTTTAATAGCTAATTATAAGAGCCCTAGGCCTAGTAAGAAGCTATTATAGTTATACTATAAGTATATTATAATTAGAGTCCTAAGCTTATATATTATTAGGTTAGATATACCTAGTAATATCTATCTAAGGTTCTATATAGACCTCCTATAGAGGGTACTAGAGGACCCCTTACTTATATAAATAAGGATAGACCCCTAGCTACTATTAATTATAGCTAATAATAGCGAATTCGAGTAGCGCGTAGAGGAGATATATATAGTGCGATAGAAAGTAGTTAGGTAAGGGCGGAGGTGCGAGGTCCTAGTTAAGTAGAAAGGGTATATAGAGCCTACTTAGGAGCTTATAGAGGCTATTATAGAGACTACTATAGTAAATAGGTATAAAGCCTTATATAGGCTAGTTATAAATAATAATAGCAACCTAGCCTACGCCTAGGGGGGGATTAGCTAGAAGGGGGAATAGTATTATTAGCTATACCTAGGTTAAGCCTACTTAGGCTTCTACCTAGGTTTATTACCTTAAGGAACTACCTAGGGCTTACCTAGGGCCTACCTAGTTATTCCTTATAAACTAGCGAAATCTCTATTAGAGAGGAAAACTTCCCCTTTTCCTCTTTAGTTTAAATAAATAGTATTATAGCGACCTCCTATTAAATAAACTCAGGTCTAACCCCTTATAATATCTAGGATATTTATTATATTACTAATAACCTCTATATTTCCTACTAGGACCTCCTCTATATATTACTTATTATTATAATATTAGGCGTAATTAAAAAAAGAACTAGCTTCTATATCTTATAAGGAACAATAGCGGGTGCAGGATATAGAGCTAACGCTATTAGCAGAACATCGGCAAATTAGTAGTGAATATATATACTCTTAAGAAAACTCTATAAGCTAGAGACTTAAAAAGTTAAGTAATAGTTTAATATAACTACGTATATCTACGTTTTAGTATTCTAGCCCTTCCTAGTTTAGGCTTATAGCTATACTCTTATAACTCTATTACTTCTACCTCGATTTAAGAAACTAGCGCTAGTTAGAATATCTAAAATAAACTAGTAATAGTATACTAATAAATTAGTAATAGAGTTTAACTATAATAAACTCTAGGTTAGGTATATAGAATATAACTAATAGGGTCTTAGCTAATATAATATAAGTTACTTGCTAAGCCTTAAGATATAAGGAATATAGCGCGGACGCTATAGTAAGGGGATAGATAACCCTAGTAATAATATAACGGGAGAGATAACCCTAAGGGGGCGGGCCTAGTCCTAAATAGCACTAGAGTAAGTAGACCTACCCTCACTTAGTAAATAAATAGCGAGTAATAGCTAATAGGGTACCCCGCCTAAGACCCCCTAAGAAGCTAGCGTCTTAGGTATCCTTACCTAAGGAATAGGATTACTATAGAGATAGTAAGAGAGTCTTATAAAGTAGATACGTTTATAATAGTAGTAGTATAAGGAATAAACTACTACCTTACTATAAGAACTCGCTAACTACCTAGCGATAAAGCACCTATAGAGAGAATATAAGAAACCCCCTATATATAACTACTATACTATAGGTAAGGACTTTACTATAAACTAGGTTAGTAACTAGATCTAGGTAGTTAAAGATAGATACTAACTACGCGCTAGTAGTATACTAGAGTAATAGGTCTAATAAGCGCTTATAAAGATAAGCTTATCCCTATAGACCTAGTAGTAATATTATAAAGCTAGGCTAGAAGGAAACCTAGCTTAAGCTAATCTTATAGCGTTCGTTTACTAATAATATATTAACCTAGAGCTTTAAGAGCGGAGGTATTATAAAAAGCTAGATATAATAAAGTAAAAGGAGATATAGTTACTAATATAGTTCTTTATTAAATAGTTAGTAATATATTAGAACTTAAGTATAGTTAGTATAGTAAATAGTAAGGCTAAGGCCTATATACTATACTTCTAACTAGCCCCTTTTCTATATAAGGAGCTTAAATATTAAAAAGTTAAAATATAGAGACTAAGGGATATACTTATAAAAGCAGAACGCCTATAGGAGATATATTACTAATAAGGCGGTAAGACCCTATAGAGCAAAAGCAGGAAGTAATATATAAGCAAAGAGTATATACTAAGGGTTCCCCTATAGTAAGAGTAAGCTAAAAGGGGGGCTAGTAGAGCATTAGCTATTAAACTACGCGGAGTTCCTAAAGCCTAATACCTTACTAACTAGTTAGTAGTATATTATAGGGATCTAATAGGGGCTAGCCTATATTTAGCCCTAATATATAACCTACGATATCTAACCCTATAATATACTTTAGCTATAAAAAGAAAGGGTATAAGAAGGTAAACTACTTAGATAAATAACAAAATATAAATAAAATACTAGTAGGATACCGAGTATTCGCTAAGAAAGTAAGGGTTAATATAATCTAATCTATAAGGTAAGTTAAGGAACTTAACTTATTAGAAAATAAATAAGCTAGGGGATTATACTAGTAACCCCTATACCTATATTAAAACTAGATACCTTCCCGAGGGGAGATATTATAAAGGGATAGGTAATTATTCTCTAGAATATCGCTAAATAGGAAGTAGTAGTAGATATAGATTCCTATTCCTAGGTTAATATTATTAGTAGTTAACTAGTAAAGTCCCTATAACTATAACCCGTAGTAGCGCGCACCCCTATATTAGAGGGGTTTAATAGGTCCTCTATAATAAGCTAGAATATATACTAGTTAACCTTCTTCCTTATTAACTTAAGGGGATAACTAAGGAAGATATAGTAACTCTTTACTAGGGCTCCCCGCCTTAAAAGAGCAGGGGACCTCCTCTTATTATAATACTCTATAGGAAGGGAGGGTATTATAATTAATACTTAGATAAATACCTAGGGATATAAGCGCCTTAGTATTACTAAGCTATTAGTATTTATATAA
>JAVHLU010001864.1:0-24292 GCA_036785755.1 Colletotrichum ledebouriae
CGGGTTTTATTAATTATATTAAGGCTAAACTCTCTAGCGATCCCCTCTATATTATTTATACTAAAGGGCGTGCCTCGCTTAGGCTTAGCGTATTTATATATAGGGTTTAGTACTAATATAGTTAAGGATGTATTATAGGTTATAGGTATGCCTAGGACTTCGTGGATAAGGATAGAAGAGGGAGAGGTATAAGGCCCTACTTATAGAGCTTCTCATAATTCTAGCTATAAGAACCTCTTAGGAAAGACCTCTTAGTTAAGGAGTTACCTCTTATATAGTAGTATTTACCTTTAATACCTTACTAGAAAGTCGACCTTTAAGGTTAAGGAGTTATCTTATATAATAGCTTTTACCTTACTAGAAGGTTTAGCGAGGGTATTACTATAAGAGCCTTAGTAGCCTATTTAGCTCTAATATAATTAGCCCTAGTATAGTATATATCTAACTTTATATAGTTATATTTAGAGGGTTTGCTTATAAGTAGTAGGAATATATAGGGTTCTAATATTATTTTCTTTAACTAGTAGAGGGTATAGGTTAAAATACCTATATAGTATTTCCTAAATTATACTTATAAACTAGGCAAATTTATTATAGTCTTTTTATAAAGGGGCTGCGGCGTAATTCCGAACTTAATAGGAATACTAGTTATAATTAGTTTCAATACTCCTTCGTTTATAATATATAACTCAGAGCCTATAAGATTAACTATGTAAAAGACCTTTTTTATATACTGTTAATAAAATTAAATAACTTTAGGGTTTTAATATTAGTATCTTTTCTATAAATTAAGTTTTATTATAGCTTATAGTATAAGGGTTATTTAGTATATAGTATAAACAAAGTTATTAAATTATTCTAACCTATTATTACTCTTTATAATTTTAATAGCTCTTAGCTCTAATATAGCTACTCTATACTTTATAATCTATTTAATAATTAATTTCTATATTATAATCTTCTATTGATAAGAGATTTAGAGGACTTTAATATATATCACTCTAATAGTCTTAAGTTAATAGATCTTATTATTTCCTACTCTTACTTTTAATTAAATAATACCCTTAGTAATTAAGTTCTAAGGGATTAATTAGATTTAATAATACCTTACATAGAGTATCTCTTAAATATAGTCCTTAAATTAAATTGCTACTTTATATAGCTTTCTAGTCTCTTTTAGTTTATCTTTATTTATTACTATATTATATATATATTAGTCTTGCTTTATTAATTTAAATAACTTAGCTAGCTTCAACTATATAGGGGTTATTTATTCTAAATCGATTAAAGTAACAATTAATATAGAAGTTAAAAAAGCTCTTATCCTATTAGAGTAAGTATTTGTTATTAAAAAGTTAGCTTTCTAGAGATAGGTTTAAAACCTTAGCTTTATTAAAGAGGGTTTTAAGATAACCTTGGGGTCCTCCTTCTTAACATTATCTAAGTTAATATAATCTTAAAATCCTATTAACTTAAGCTTGTACTAGGTTTAATCCTATTAGAAGAGCTAATTACTTAGTTTATATAGTTTAAATAAGAAGCTAAAAGCTCTAGAGATACTAGAGGTATTAATAAATATTAGCTTATTATAGGTTTATCTATTAGTAATATATAAATAAGTTTAATAATATAGATTTATATAAATAGCTTTAATTATTATTATATATAAGAGTTAGATTATTAAATATTAAATTATGTGGTATAGAGTATAGAATAACTAGTATATTAATATATAACTTTTCTAAAACTCTATATATAGATACTAGCAAAATTCCTACTTAAAACTAGCTAATATAGATATCGCCCGATTTAGCTAGATTTATTACTGCTTTTGCGCGTATATTACGCCCTACTGCGTATATGCCTAAGGGGCTAATTTAATAGTATTTAATAGTAGTGTAGGTAGTACGCAAGAGAATAACTTAATAGTTTAGTAGTTTATTAAATAATTAGAAACTATATTATTATTAAAGTATAAAGTTAAAAACTATAAGGCTATCTAGTAGGGTATATATAAGTATAGCTATAGTTAAAAGAGGCCGTTAGTAATTATAATTAGATACCTAAAGGCTATATATATTATTAAGAGGTATAGAGTTAGAAGGTCTATTATACTTAAGTAAGTAAAACTACCATATAGTAGCTAGAGGTCTTCTATAGAATATATAAAGACTTACTTAACTTACTTTTGGTTTATTTATTTATTTATGTATAATATAATATAATTATAAACTTCGGAATCTTCTATAGAAGTATTAAGAAAAGCTCTTTTAAGAGCTACATTAATAATATACTCTCTATATCTATTAAAAGAATTAAAAAAGAATAGGTTTTATTAATTATAGAAATATTAAAGTCTACAGTCATCTTTTATATATTATTCATAGTAGTAAGTATACTTTATATATAGTTAATATACTTATACATAAGGGTTAATAATAATATTTTCAAGAGTTTATTATAAGTTATAAAATAAAGAGCAAAAAACAAAGTCATACTTATTTATACTTTTAGCCTCAATGATTACTTTTTGAAAGAAATAAGTTATTTTTATATAGTGGTATTTATAATATCTTATTAAAAGATCTAATAAAGACTCTAGGCTATAGGTTCGAGTAGCTTATTTAGCTTTAAGATAATTAGCCCTAGTATATATAATATATATTTAACTTTATTTAATAATATCTAGAGAATCTACTTAAGAATACAAAGAGCCTTTATATTATTCTTTCTTATTTCGTAGAGAGTATAAACCAAAGCACTTATATAGTATTTTAAGATTATATCTATAGCCTAAATAGAACTATTATAGCTCTTTTATAGAAGGGCTATAATACAATTATAAAGTTAATAAAAACTTAAGTTTACTTTTTAAAATCTTAAAAAGTTTAACCTAGAAAATACTTAAAAGTTTTTAGAAAAACTTGTTTATAATAATATATAAGTATATGTATTAAGTTCGATACCTTAATATATAGTTTTTTAAATTTTATTTCATATATAACGATTTTAAGAAAATAACATAATAGCTCCTATTCATTCTATTATTATTTGAGTTAGATTGATATATTATAAGAATATGAGTTTTTTCTTATAATAGATCTATTTAATTACTTAAATTTCACTATGTTAATACTTTTATAAATATGTCCCTTCAATGCTGACACTATAAATTGGCCCCTCAGATGTCTATCCACTACCATCAATGTAATACGAAGTATACATTTTATGATCCCCTACTTCTCCTTCAAAGCCGGAAGTTTACGTGCGTATTGCAACCGGACTACGGAATCTCTTCTTAGCTTACATGTGAATTGGCTTTGAGTAGGTAGCCATGGCAGCCTCCTTGAAAGCCTCTGCGAGGGTAGGATGAGCGTGGCAAGTACGGGCAATATCTTCACTCGAGGCGCCATACTCGAGCGCAAGAGTAGCCTCAGCAATCATCTCGCCGGCATTAGGTCCCACGATGTGCACACCCAGAAGTCTGTCTGTCTCGGGATCGGCAAGCATCTTGACCATACCCTCCGTGTCCATATTGGTCTTGGCACGAGAGTTGGCGCTGAAGGGGAAAGAGCCCACGCGGTAGGGAATGTTCTGTGACTTGAGGTCCTGCTCGCTTTGGCCAACCCATGCGACCTCGGGGTAGGTGTACATGACGGAGGGGATAACGCCGTAGTTGACGTGACCATAGCCCTTCTTGATGTACTCGACAACCGCAACAGCCTCTTCCTCGGCCTTGTGCGCAAGCATGGGGCCGAAGGTGGCATCGCCAACGCAGCGGATGTGGGGGATCTTTGTGCGGTATTCCGAATCGATAATGACACGTCCACGCTCATCAACCTCGAGTCCGATGTTCTCCAAACCCAGACCGCCGGTGTACGGCTTGCGTCCAATGGCAACAAGAACAACGTCGGCGTCGATCTACGCATGGAGAAAAGTTAGTTGGCCCCATGCGACTGGGAAAATATGAATGCCTACGGTCTCGGCCTTGCCCCCTTTGGCAGCATCAATATCCAGCTTAACCTTGTCGCCGCTTTTGTCGCCGCTGACAACCTTGGTGCTGGTCTTGAAGTTGATGCCCTGCTTCTTCAAGATCTTTTGGGTGCTCTTGGAGATCTCGGCGTCCATTCCCGGGCCGCCAATCTGGTTGAGGAACTCAACGACCGTAACCTTGCTGCCGAGACGGGACCAGACAGAAGCCATTTCAAGACCAATGATACCACCCCCGATGACAACAAGGGACTCGGGAATCTTTTCCAGGGCCAACGCACCAGTACTAGTAACGACGCGCTTCTCATCGATCTCCAGGCCTGGGAAGGGAGTTGCCTCACTCCCCGTGGCAATCAAAATGTTCTTTCCGCGGACGGAGGTTTCGCCGCCCTCGTTCAGATCGACCTTGATCTCGTTCTCGCTGATAAAGGAGCCGGAGCCCTTGATGTACTCAACGCCATTTTTCTTGAAGAGGAACTCAACACCCTTGGTAAGGCCACCGACAGCGGTGTCCTTGGCCTTCATGAACTGTTCGAGGTTCAATTTGACATCGGAGACTTCGATACCTCGGTTTTTGGTGTCGTGCTGGATGGTGTGGTACAGATGAGAGTTGTTGAGGAGGGCCTTGGAGGGAATGCAGCCGACGTTGAGGCAGGTTCCGCCCAGGGTACCGCGCTTCTCGATACAGGTGACCTAGCCGCTGGTCAGTCCGACTGATACTACTACTATGCTCCAGCGCCGCCCGTGAAGGCGGGCAACACGATTTACCTTCATGCCCTCCTGACCAGCCTTGATGGCGGCGACATAGCCGGCCACACCACCACCAATGATGACAAGGTCTTTCTCTTCTGCGAGTGTTGTGCAGTTAGTTGGTGCTGATTAGGACCGAGCATCGCGAAGTCGTTGCAAGGGGCGGGCGGGACGCCAGAAACTAGACGCACCAGAGGCAGAGGCGTATGCGCGGCTCCATCTCGAGAACTGGGATGGAACAACAGCAGGGAGGCTAGGAGAGAGATGCGTCAGTGTCTGGAGTCCTTGTGGCAAGAGATTTGGCTGAGCGAAGCTCGTAGGAGCAAGGAGGTCTCACGAGGCGTGTTTCCTGAAAGCCGACCTCGCTGCGGTACGGGGTATCAAGCGACTAGACAACATTTTGGTGACTGATACCAGAGAGAACCTCGAGGAACAAAAAGATATGAAGACCAAGATTCAGAGCGGACGGTGACGGTAAGGGAGAGGGAGAGGGAGAGGGAGAGGAAGAGGGTACGACGGTGAAGAAGGTGCGACAAAGATTCGCGATTTGGAAGGGTGAGTTTATCGATGAGCCCGACGGAAGAGAGACAAGCAGCAATGTTAAGCCCGTCAGGGTTGGGAAAAAGTCAGTTAGTATTTAGGGTGTGATCGGCTCGAATCTGCGGCACGGTCCACGGTTCAGAATGTTCATTGAAGTGGCTTTATTCAATGTGGGCTGCTTATGAAAATGGCTGAGGTACATATTTGGGCTATATATTAGCCGAAGTTTCGTTGTATTATATAATTCGCGCGCTATAGGTTAAGAGGATGCTCTAGAGAAGCTTTCCAGGTTTTACAATAGTATAGCCTATAGTAAATAAATAGTAGAAAAAAAAAGCTTAATAGGTAAGGTATATAATAAGTTTTATATAATTCTAGAGTCTTGTAGTTTAGAGTCTATAGAGAAGTTACTAGTTAAAAATACTAACCAATATATATAATTTTTATGAATTAGATGTTTTATTATTTCTGTATTATTATCTATAGATTCTAATATGAAATCAAGTTAATTATACTCTTAAGTAATTAATTACTTTAATTAAATTAATCGGACTAAATCTAGTAGAAACTTTAATTATATTTAACTAAATTAGTCTTGGATACTTATTTAACTAGTCTTAACTTAGTCCATTTAAAGAAGTAGTCTTATAATAGTTCTTTTAAATATATAATTGTAGATTATATTTAATAGTTACTAGAAATATATTAATAGAATTAACATTTTTTAGAAAAGTAAAAAGATTTTAGAAAAGTAAAAAGATTTTAGAAAAGGTTTTAATATTTAGTATTTAAAATTAATATTAATATATATATTACTTATAAAAGTTAATTATTATTATAATTGATTTTTAATTTTTCTATAAACATTGTATTTAGATTAAATTATAGTTATTAAGTTCGGAATTACGCCGCAGCCCCTTTATAAAAAGATTATAATAAATTCACCTAGTTTATAAGCATAATTTAAGAAATACTATATAAGTATTTTAACTTATACCCTCTACTAGTTAAGGAAAATAATATAAGAACCTTATGTATTCCTACTACTTATAAGTAAACCCTCTAAATATTACTATATAAAGTTAGATATATACTATACTAAGGCTAATTATATTAGAGCTAAACGGGCTACTAAGGCTCTTATAGCCTAGAAACGCCATCGCTAAACCTTCTAGTAAGGTGCTATAAAAGCTACTATATAAGATAACTCCTTAACTTAAAAAGTTAATCTTCTAATAAGATATTAAAAATACTATAAAAGCTATTATATAAGATAACTCCCTAACTTAAAAAGTTAACCTTTTAATAAGGTATTAAAAATAAATACTACTATATAAGAAGTAACTTTTTAACTAAAGAGGTCTTTCCTAAGAGGTTCTTATAGCTAGAAGTATAAGAAGCTCTGCTGCTGCGAGCAGGGCCTTATGCCTCTCCCTCTTCCTTATCCTTATCCCTCGATGTGAAGTTGAAGATCGTGAGGCTATCTAGTATGACGGGCACGTATAAGTGCGGCTATGGTTAGGAAAGGTGGTTAGCAAGATCACGTAACCGAAGGCTATGTATTATTAGGAGGCGCGGAGTTAGAAGGTCTATTGCACTTAAGCAGGTAAAATCACTATGCAGTGGCTAGAGGCCTTAAATTATAGTTATATTATAAGACTAATATTGAAGACTTATGCTTATTACAACACTATTTATATAGCTTCTACGTAATATATAATAATTTAACTTATTTAGGTATAATAGACCTTTTAATATTATACTTTGTAATAATATATATAGCCTTTAGTTATATGATTCCCTATGAATTATAGCTACTTTTATATATGCCCTACTAGATAGCTTTATAATCTATAGATATATACTTTAATACTAATATAGTTTTAAATTACTTAATTACTAACTACTAAACTATTAACTCATTCTCCTATATACTACTAATATTGCTAATACTATCTCTCTTACTACTTTATTTACTAGTAGCTATACTGCTATTAGTAATACTCTCTCTATATTAAGATAGTTAATAAATACTATATTAATATTCTCCTAAAGAGCTACGTTTACCTTCATTTTATATAAAGTCTTTTTAAAAGAGCTACTCTATAGAGTATACTTTAATTCGCTCAGCTTCTATTACTAAGTTTATTTATTTAATTATAATATAATAGTATATTATAATATCTCCAATAGAGATATTAAAGAGAGCCCTCTTAAGGACTATATTAATAATATATTTTTATATATAATAGAGTAGTTAATTAAAGAGTAGGTTTTATTAATTATATTAATATTACACTCTCTATCAATCCATTATACATAGTTTATATTAAATAATATACTTTATTAAGTTTATACCTATACTATAGGCCCCTTATAAAAAGACTATAATAAAGTTACTTAGTTTCTAGATATCATACCTTCCGTTAGGAAGGTTAATCTTTACCTTTTAAGAAGCTAGGCCTACCTAAGAAAAGAAAACTCTCTTATTACTATTAAATCCCTATATATTAAAAGCTCCAATCTAATTAGCTTTTTTAAAGAATTAAGCTAATTTATCCTAAGTCTAGATAAATATAGGTTTATATAGCTTAGTTTAGTTTATATTACTCCTACTAGCTCTTATTAGCTCTTATTAATAGCCCCTATATATATAATAGGGCTCTAGTTAGTAGCTAGTAGGAATATATACTTATTAATATTAAGCTCGGAATTACGCCGCAGCCCCTTCGCAAAAAGACTATAACAAATTCACCTAGTTCGCAGGTATAATTCGGGAAATACTATATAGGTATTTTAACCTATACCCTCTACTAGTTAAGGAAAATAATATAGGAACCCTATACGTTCCTACTACTTACAAGTAAACCCTCTAAATATTATAGAGTCGGATGCGCGCCGCACTAAGGCTAATTATATTAGAGCTAAATAGGCTACTAAGGCTCTTATAATAAAGCTACTATATAAGATAACTCCTTAACCTAAAAGGTCGACCTTCTAGCAAAGTGCTGCGAATACTACTATATAAGAGGTAACTCCTTAACTAAAGAGGTCTTTCCTAAGAGGTTCTTATAGCTAGAAGCATAAGAAGCTCTATTATAAGCAGGGCCTTATACCTCTCCCTCTTCCTTATCCTTATCTAACTTATAATAAATCCTTAACTATATTAATACTAGACCCTATATATAAAAATACTAAGCCTGCGCGAGGCACGCCCTTTAATACTAATAACGCGCGAGAGCTTACTAGAGAGTTTAGTATTAATACGATTAATAAAACCCGCTCCTTTTTTAACTACTCCGTTATATATAGAGAGCGTATTATTAATATAGCCCTTAAGAGGGCTCTTATTAATACCCCTAGAGGGAATACTTACTATTATATTATAGCTAAGTAAGTAGACTTAGTAATAGAAGCTAGGTAAGTTATTATATACCCTATAGAGTAGCCCTTCTTTAAGCAGGTCCTCCGCACTATTAAGGTAGAGGTAGCCTAGGCCCCTTAGGGGAACGTTAGTAAGTATAGCTTATACTAACTACTTTAATATAGAGAGAGCGTTACTAATAATAGTATAGTAAAGATAGTAACGACTTCTAGCGGATAAAGCGGTAATAGAGGCGGTATTTAATAATAGCGCGGGTAGTATATAAGAGGAAAAGTCGATAGTTTTATAGTTTAAATAATTAAAAACCACGTTATTATTAATATAAAGTTAAAGATCGTGAGGCTATCTAGTAGGGTATATATAAGTATAGCTATAATTAGGAAAGGTAGTCGGCAAGATTACGTAACTAAAAGCTATATATTATTAGGAGGCGCGGAGTTAGAAGGTCTATTATACTTAAGCAGGTAAAATCACTATATAGTAGCTAGAGGCTATACTTATTAATATATTTATATATTAATAAAGATTACATAGAGTTAGTTATAACTAGATTTAGTAGATAAAACTCCAAAATATAATATAAGATAGTTATTAAGCACTACTTTTAAGCTTTAAAATACTTTTAAGCTTTAAAGGATCTCTTTATTTATCTTCCTTTTAAAGTACTTATAGATTTTAAGTAATATATAAGCTATAGAAATAAATAGCTTTTTCTTAGTATAGCTTATAATATACTTACCTCTTATCTCTCTTTATCTCTCTTAGTATATATAGCTCTAATAAGAGTAGGAGGTATATAAAAGATTATATATTAAGAAGAGAGTATTATATAAAGGGATTATTATACTATTTACTTATCTAGTAATTATCCCTATTATATATCCTAATAAGAAAGACTATTTCTTTAAATATATAATAAGTACTTATTAATATACTTAACTCTTATTAAGATTAAATAGAGTTAGCTATAACTAGACTTAGTAAATAAAACCTTAGAATATAGCATAAGGCTTTTATTATTAAGGACTACTTTTAAGCTTTCTAGGACCTACTTACTTATTTTCTTTATAAAGTATTTATAGATTTTAAATAATATATAAGCTAGCTCTTATTATTAAGTTAGAGCTTAAATTTATTACTAGAAATATATAGCTTAAGTAAATATAACTCGCTAGTACTACTTCTTTATAAAGCACCTATAGATTCTAAGTAGTATATAAGCTATAAAAATAAAAAGCTGCTTATTAATATAGCTTATAGTATATATCACGAATAGCAAATAGGCGAAGGTTAGCACACTTCAATTATCCTATATTAAGTAGATTCTATATTAAAGAAGGGAAAAGTCTAAGTATAGGCTATCGTAGCCCTAGAAGGCTAAAAAGTCGCTTAGTAATTATATAACCTATAAGTTACGTGACCTAAAATTCAATTAACTCTAGCCTAGCGCTATATTAATACCCCCCCCTTTACTAGTATTACTATCTATAGTAATTAATTACTATTATATAAAGTATTCCTCTAAATATTACCCCTCTCTCTAGTACTTATACTAAGGCGTTATTATTATCTATAGTAATAGGGTCCTTATCTTAAGTAGTAGCTAAGAGCTAAGTTAATAAGTATTTTAATAATCCTATAGTAGCTAGGTCAGTAGTATAAAAATCCTATAGCGCTACTAGGGTATACTTAAAACTCTTAATATTATACTAAGTCGGGTCGTAGTTATAGCCCTTCTAATTAGTATAATACTATAGCTATCCCTAGTATAACTAGCTAGTAGTTATTTATATAACCTTATATTCTAGCTTATAATTAAACTTAATAAGTAATATTAAAGCTTTAAATTAGCTTAGAAAGGGGTCCCTAGTAGCCTTCTAGAGCTTACTTAGATAGAATACTAAATAATAGTTATATTCTTTTAATAGTTCTAGTACTTATTTTCCCCTAGGGCTAGTAGCTTTAATTAGCTATAAGCTATCCTATAGTATTAATAGTTTTAAAGAGTTTTCTTAGCGCTATCCCTCTATTAATATATAAATAAAATCCCCTGAAGCTAAGTTATTAAGTTAGTAGTAGCGATTTATAATATAGGTATAATATTATTATACTATAGCTATATTCCCTTTAGTAATATCCTAAGTACTATAGAGGTTTTATACTAACTACTAAGTATCGCCCTAGTTAACTTTTTCCTTTATTATTAAGAACCTCTATATATACTAATCCTAGTTAAAACTTATTTATAATAAATATCCTTATTTAATCTTAAATATTATAAGCCTTATAGTTTTATTTAGCAGTACTACTTAAGCGAAATCTATAATAAGGAGTATTTCGCTCTAGTTATCCTAGAACTAGGTTTTCTAGGGGTAGAGGTATTAAGTTAAATACTAATTAAGAATCTTAGTCTATCTATTAGTTTCTATATAACCTATTATACTTACTTATATAATTATATTATATATCTTATAAAGCTCGTTCTAGAAGTTAGAAGTAAACTAGGGGCCCCTATTAGATATAATTATAATAGGGAAACTAGTATACTAGAAGATATAAGTATAGTATAGCTAGGTAAGGTCCCGCGCTATTATAATCTTATAATAGGGGAGTAAGACTATCTTCTTTAATAAGTAATATATTAATATAAATATAATAATATATTTATATTAATCTAGTGGGTATAATATAAAGTCTATTATAATATATTCCTAGGGGTAATCTAGTAGTATTAGGGGCCTTAACTCGCCTAGGGGCTTATCTCTTAGCTTCTAAGCCTAATAGTAAGTATAGTAGTTATAAATATACTATTTAATATTAGTAGTTAACTAAGGCTAGAAATAGCGCTCTTTTAAAAGCTTAATAGTCTTATTTTAACCTAGGTATACTATAAGTTTTTAAGTATATACCTCGCGGATTAGTTTTATATATAAGTCCTCCTCCTTAAGTATTACTAGCTTTCTATTTATTATTAAGAGCCCTTCCTATATCCTCTAGTATTCTTTTTTAATAATAGAGAGTATTTTAAATAGCTTAAGTAATAATATAGTAGGTTTATAGTTTAACTAGAGAATATATTTAACTAAGAAGTAGCCCTTTAGCTTATTTTCTAGCTCTAGAGTGCTAATAGCTATTATAGGGTATTTTAGAGTAGTCTTAAGTAGTTAGTATAGCTTGCTCGCTACCTCTAGTAATAAATAGATAGGTAATAGTAATACTTAGGTATAGTTAGACTTATACATATCTTATTAGGTATAGAGGTCCTCGTTTTTCTATAAAAGGGTATTTACTAGTGTATTCTCCCGCCCTAGATAGTACTAAATATAGAAATTAAAGCTTATTAAAATACCTAACTAATAAGCTTAGTAGATATTTAGAAGCTATTTAATAATAAAGTAGAGTAGTAATTAGTAGTTTATAATAACCTTAAAACGCTAGGTAACTATAGGGAGTTTAGCTCTCTATTCCTCTAATATTAGAATAATTATTGTTATTTCCTAGTTATAGATAGGGTAATTTATCTCTATTAGTAATATAGTCTTTAAGAAACAAGCTATAGGGTATTATAAATTATTATTAGGTTACTATTAGAGGAGAGTAGTAGCGTAAATAGATTTAGATGTATCTATCTTAACTTAGGTTAGTAATTTAAGCTTCTAGTAGTATAAGATAGGGGCTAATATTAAGGCCTCCTTTAGTATTATAAATACTACTATATAGTTATTATTAAAGCTAAACTAGGCGTTTTTAGCTATAAGCTTAATAAGTAGTTAAGTAATCTTTCTATGATTCATAACGAATTAATAGTAGAAGTTATAAAATCCTAGGAAGAACTAAATACTATATACTATAGTTAGTAGCTACTAGTCTTTTACTATAGAAACCTTTTTAAGGTTAGAGCTAATCCCTTTAGTTATAATAATAAACCTAAGGTAGCGTATTATAGTTATACTAAACTTATATTTCTTAGTATTAGCCTAAAGCCCTACTTAGCGTAGCTAGTTAAGGACCTTCTTAATATACTCCTTATATTAAAGGGGGTCCCCTAAATAAACTAGGATATTATCTATATATACTATATAAAGATTATCTAGGTATTCTATAAGTATATTATATATATACTATTAATATATTGCTAGGCTATTATAAGGCCTAAAGGGTAGAACATTATACTTATAAGAGCTATGATAGGTATAGAACGTTATTACGTCCTCTAAATTAAAGTAAATATAAATTTAATAAAACGCCTAGCGGATATTAATCTTTATAAATACTTCAGCTTAGCTAATTTAGCTTAGTATCTTATTAATTAGGGGTAATAAGTACTAATCCGTCTTAATAAACCTATTTAGCTTTTAGAAGTGAATATAAAACCTTAAGTAGCTATTAGCTTTTTTAATTAATAATATTAGGGATATAAATAGAGTATTACCTAGTGTAATAAAGCCCTTATTTAGGTTCTTAATAAGTTATTATTAAATAGCCTCGAGTTTTAATAATAATTACTTATATAATAAGTAGAAAGTTAACTACTCCTTGACGCCTAGCTCTAGTTTGATTTAGTAATTATAAGGGTAGTAGGGAGGTAATATATTACTAGTAGTCTTACTAAAGTAATCTTTCTAATCCTAAAGGTATGGGGGAGCCTCTTATTAATTAAGCGTTAATTCTTAGCTTTATTAACCTCTAGTAGGCTATACTCTTTTCTTCTTCCTCTCGCTTATTAGTAATTATTAGGTTAAGCTTATATAGCGATATAAAGCCTAGTTTAATATTAATACGTTCCAAGTTTCTCTTAAACCCTATAGCGCTAATAAGCGCTATATCGAGGTTTCTTTTACTTATTAAGCCTTAGGGTTAAGGGGTTTAGGCTTTTAATATAGCATAGGCTAGGTCTAATTAGCTATTAGCGCTCCCTTTAACGCTATACTTATCTTCTATAAGTTATTACTATATCCTAAGTCCTTAGGTATATTACTTTGCTATAGGATCTTTATAGGGGTCTTTATCTTACTTCCTATAGCCTTTTGCGCGTTATAGAGCTATTACTAAGCTTTAAATATAGCTTAATAGCGTTTAATATTAAGTTAATACTTAATATTAATTTTAATAAGTTAAAAAAGGTCCTTAGTATCTTATATAATTATTTAGGGGAGGTCTTAGGCTATAAGGGTATTACTTAGCTAATATAAGTACTAATAGCGTATATCTATACTAAAATTATAGTAATTAAACTATAAGTAGCTAAGGATAAGGTTATATCTCCCTATATTAAGTTAGAAGAGGGGTATTTATATTAATTCTTAGTAATTTACTTATATATAAGTTATCTATACCTTAGTTATAATATCTAATAACTCGCTATTAAACCTAGTAGCTAGGATAGGGCGTTATAACTTATTATATTTAGTATAATAAAAACCCCTTAGTAAGGGGGTTATATAGGTATTTATAAAATTATAGCTATTTACTCTACTATTAAGAAGGGCTCTAAGATAAATACTATATCTACTATAAACTAGAACTCTTTTTCTAGTAGTCTATTACTAATTAGTTATTATAAGTCAATAGATATTATTACTAATTACTAATCTCTTTAGGCCTCCCCCAGTAAGAAGTCTACTTTTGCTAGGGGCTCTAGTTCTCTACTAGCTCTAGGTTATTATTAGTAGCTTTAGTAAGTTTAGTAATACTTATAATAGCTCTAGCCTTCTTATAGGAGTGATCCCGCGAGGTATAGCTAGTATTATTATAAATAAAGTAAGCGCCTTAGTTATAGAGCTTTTTATATAAAGCCTCGGGGATATAGCCCTAGTTAGTATAAGCTAATATATAGGGGTTTCCTCTACTAAAAGATTTAATATAAACTACTAGGGTAAGGCTTTATATAGTAATTTAATTAGCTAGGTAGGTATTAGAAGGTATTATAGTATAAGCTATAATATAGACCTAAGTAATATAATCCTAGAAGTTAAGAGCGCTATTTATATAATAAATAGAGTACTAGTTCTAAAGGGAGGTAAGTAGCTTCTTATAAAACTTCTAGCCCTATTAAAACTCTAGAAGTTTAGCTTTATAAGTAAATTTAATAAAGATAGCTTATTTAATTTGAATATTTTTAAATAAGATAGTAAGGGTATTAAGCTTTATCTAAGCCTTATTATACTAAACTAAGTTAATAAAAATACCTTTTAGCTCTTTAATAAGCTATTTTATTATAATAATTTAAAGTAAATCCCCTAAGAGGAGAGGGGATAAGATATTATAAGTAGTTCCTCTAAAGTATAAGAGTATATACTTAAAGAATTAGGATTTATTATAATACTCTCTATTATTAAGGCGCTTTTTAATATAAAAGAGCTAAGTATTAAACTTTAGATACTTAGGATTAGCGCTCTTAGTACTTATAAAGATAGAGACCTTAGGTATTTTAATAGCCTAGGTATTATTATTACTAATAGTTAATAAGAGTAAGCTAGAGTAGACCTAACTCTTAAGATATATTATTTAATTAAGAATTGCTTAAAGTATAGCGCTATAGTTACTAGAAGGAAGGTTTACTAAGGGGGGAGTTATAGTTATATTATACTTAAAATACTAAAATAAGGCTTTATTTATATCTCTTACCTTATCCTACTCCTTAATAATAGTAATAGCGTTATATTAAGCCTAATTATACTCTTCTTAGTAGCACTTAAGTATAGTAAACTACTTAGTATTATTACTAGTAGTATAAGTATTATCTAAATACTCCTAGAGCTCTTAAGTCTTATATTTTAAGTAGAGAGTAATATTATAGAGCGTCTAGATATTATTCCTTATAATAATATATCTAATATATAAGGTTTGAGACTTAGTACCTTAAGTAGCTCTCTTTATAAGCTAGTTTTAAATCTAAATAAAGGTTAAGTCGGGGTTATTTTAAAACAACTATATTATATTATTAAGGGTAAGGGTAACCTTTTAACCTTTACCTAAGTAATTATAATTAATAATAAGGAGGTTAGGAAACTTCTATAATCTAGTAATAGCGCTCTAAGCTAGGCTCTTATATCCCTCTATATTAAGATTTATAAATAGGCCTTTAATAAGCTACTCGTATATAGGTTTATTTAGATTAAAAACCTTTAGGTCCTCGCATAAGGGGGTATTATAATTAGGTAGCACGGTATAGTAGTATTAAAGGGCCTTAATATAAGACTCTAGGAATCTTCTAGTATTAAGTATAAGTATAAATATAACCTTATAATTATAACTAACTAGTTAGGTCTTATTTCGTATATTAGTAATAAAGTAGAGGGGGGGTATTAATTAAATTTAGGTTAGTTAGTTGGTATAAATTAGTTAGCTTAGCGCTTAGTTAGGTAGTATACTTATATTAGTTAATTAATAAGGTTAGGGTAATAGTTAATTGAAGTATTATACTTCCATCTCTAGAGAATAGATAGATAAATATAGAATAGTATTATAAATAGCAAATAAGCAAAGGTTAATATACTTTAATTATATTATATAAAGTAAATTCTATATTAAAGAAGGGAAAAGTCTAACTATAGGTTAGTATAGCCCCGGAAGGCTAAAGAGTCGCTTAGTAATCACGTAACCTATAAGTCACGTAACTTGAAATTCAGGTATGTCTAGCCTAGCGCTATAATAGTATACTTACTTCCTATCCCTTATTATCTCTATTAATATATATACCTCTAATAAGAGCAGGAGGTATATAAAAAACTATATATTAAGAGGAGATTACTATATAAGAAGACTACTATACTATTTACTTATATTAAATATTAGATATTATAGTTAATATCCTATTAGAAGAGCTTATAGCTAGCGCTCCCTAGTTTAGGAAAAACTATATAGGTATTTTGATTTATACCCTTTACTAGTTAAGAAAAATAATATAAGAACCCTATATATTCCTACTAGTAAATAGGCCCTCTGAATACTACTATATTAAGTTAAATATACGCTGCACTAGGGCTGATTATATTAAAGCTAAACGGGCTACTAAGGCTCTTCTAGTAAGGCTCCTATATAAGAGATAACTCCTTAACCTGCTTATTTAAGCTTTAAAAACTACTATTAGCTAGTTATATAATATTATTTATAGCCTCTAGCCACTGCCTAGTGATTTTACCTACTTAAGTGTAATAGACCTTCTAACTCCGCGCCTCCTAATAATACATAGCCTTTAGTTACGTGATTATAACCTAATAACCTCCTAAGTTACTAACTACCTTTCCTAACTATAGCCGCACTTATATATACCTATTATACTAGATAGCCTCACGATTTTTAGCTTTATATTAATAATAACCTGGTTTTTAATTATTTAAACTATAAAACTATTAACTTTTCCTTTTATATACTACCTACGCTACTAATACCGCCTCTATTACCGCTTTATCCGCTAGTAGTCCTCTTATTTAATCGGGGTAGCTAACGCCTTCGTAGCTATACTATCGTTAGTAACGCTCTCTCTATTTAGTATAAGCTATACTTACTAATATTCACCTAGGCTGCCTAGGCTACCTCTACCTTAGTGATATAGAGGACCTGCTTAAAGAAGGGCTACTCTATAGGGTATATAATAACTTACTAAACTTCTATTACTAAGTTTACTTATTTAGCTCTAATACTATTATACCTTATAAAATCCCCTATAGGGGTATTAATATAAGCCCTCTTAAGAGCTATACTAATAATACGCTCTCTATATATAATAAAGTAGTTAATAAAGGAGTAGGTTTTATTAATCGTATTAAGGCTAAACTCTCTAGTAACCCCCTTTATATTATTTATAGTAAAGGGCGTGCCTCGCTCGGGCTTAGCGTATTTATATATAGGGTTTAGTACTAATATAGTTAAGGATTTATTATAGGTTATAGGTATACCTAGGACTTCGTAGATAAGAATAAGGAAGAGGGAGAGGTATAAGGCCCTACTCGTAGTAGCAGAGCTTCTTATACTTCTAGCTATAAGAACCTCTTAGGAAAGACCTCTTTAGTTAAGAAGTTACCTCTTATATAATAGTATTTACCTTTAGTACCTTACTAGAAAGTTAACTTTTTAAGTTAAGGAGTTATCTTATATAATAGCTTTTATAATACTTTTAGGGCCTCTAGCTACTATATAGTGATTTTACCTACTTAAGTGCAATAGGCCTTCTAACTCCGCGCCTCCTAATAATATATAGCCTTTAGTTATATAATCCTTTCCTAACTATAGCTGTACTTATACGTGCCTATTATACTAGATAGCCTTACGATCTTTAACTTTATATTAATAATAACGTAGTTTTTAATTATTTAATAGACTATAAAACTATTAACTTTTCCTCTCGCGCACTACCCGCGCTACTAATACTACCTCTATTACTACTTCGTCCGCTAGAAGTCGTTACTATCTTTATCCTCTTATTTAATTAGGTTAGCTAACGCCTTTATAGCTATGCTATTATTAGTAATACTCTCTCTATTAGTTAGTATAAGCCGTACTTATTAATATTTAAGCCCTAAGGGGCCTAGGCTACCTCTGCCTTAATAGTACGGAGGACCTGCTTAAAGAAGGGCTACTCTATAGGGTATATAATAACCCGCCTAGCTTTTACTACTAAGTCTACTTACTTAGCTATAATATAATAATAAGTATCCCCTCTAGGGGTATTAATAAGAGCCCTCTTAAGGGCTATATTAATAATATGCTTTTTATATATAATAAAGTAGTTAAAGAAGGAGCGGGTTTTATTAATTATATTAATACTAAACTCTCTAGTAAGCTCTTATATATTATTAGTATTAAAGGGCGTGCTTTACGCAGGCTTAATATTTTTATATATAGGGTCTAGTACTAATATAGTTAAGGGATAAGGAAGAGGGAGAGGTATAAGGCCCTGCTTATAATAGCAGAGCTTCTTATACTTCTAGCTATAAGAACCTCTTAGGAAAGACCTCTTTAGTTAAGGAGTTACCTCTTATATAATAGCGTTTATAGTACCTTTAGTACCTTACTAGAAGGTTAACCTTTTAGGTTAAGAAGTTATCTTATATAATAGCTTTTACCTTATTAGAAGGTTTAGTAAGGGCGTTTCTAAGCTATAAGAGCCTTAGTAGCTTATTTAGCTCTAATATAATTAGCCCTAGTATAGCGCGCGTCCGACTTTATATAGTAATATTTAGAAGGTTTACTTATAAGTAGTAGGAACGTATAGGGTTCCTATATTATTTTCCTTAACTAGTAGAGGGTATAAGTTAAAATACCTATATAGTATTTCCTAAATTATACCTGCGAACTAGGTGAATTTATTATAGTCTTTTTGCAAAGGGGCTGCGGCGTAATTCCGAACTTAATAATACTTTTAGTATCTTACTAGAAGGTTAACCTTTTAGGTTAAGGAGTTATTTTATATAGTAGCTTTTACCTTATTAGAAGGTTTAGCAAGGGCGTTACTATAAGAGCCTTAGTAGCTTATTTAGCTCTAATATAATTAGCCCTAGTATAGCGCGTATCCGACTTTATATTATTTAGAGGGTTTACTTATAAGTAGTAGGAACGTATAGGGTTCCTATATTATTTTCCTTAACTAATAGAGGGTATAGATTAAAATACCTATATAGTATTTCCTAAATTATACTTGCGAACTAGGTGAATTTGTTATAGTCTTTTTATAAAGGGGCTGCGGCGTAATTCCGAACTTAATAATATTATTTATATCTTATAGAATAATAATAGGTTTAATTATATATTATTAAAGTTCGTATCTAAGTAAGACCTTAAGTATATTATTTTTATTCTAAGTTATTATAATTATTATTATAAATAGAGGGTTAGAAATAATAGATTTAAGTATTAAGAAGAGGACTAAAAGAGGAAAGAGTAATAAAACTATTATTAATATTCGAGGGTATTAAATAATACTAAATATATTAAATTTACTAAAACGACCTATAGGAGGTTAAAATTTATAAAATAGGTAATTAATATATATAAGAGAAGAAAAGGGTAATAAAGGGCTCTTAATAATTATAAAGTTAATAGAAATTAAGAAAATTAATAAATAGAGAATATAGTATTTTAAACAAGTATAAGAGTAAGAAGGAATACTAAAATAGAGTAAAAATTAGGAAAAAGTAATAATATAAGAATATTCGCCTGCCTACTATAGTAGGTAGGACTCCTACTCGCCTAGTAGGCTAGATCTAACTTTAGATCCGTGGCCTAGGTTAGAATACCTAGGACCTAGCGAGTAGTTATATAACCTATTATATAACCTACTTTATTAGCTTCCTATATTATTCCTACCTCGCTAGCTACCCTCTAATAATAACTTAAATATTATTAATTTAAACTTTAATATTATACTTAACCTCCTACTCTTTTTAATACTAGTATTATAAACTAATACTAATTAGTAGTTAACTTTATTATTATATTATAACTATAAATTAGTAAGAATTAATAAACTAAAGAGATAATATATATTACTTAATAATCCTAAGCCTCTTCTTATATATAATTATTATATTAATAGAGACTTTAGGTTTAGTGACTAATAGTTTAGCCTCTATTTCTAAGTTAGGACCTCTAAAGGTATTATTGAATATTATAAGCAAAGTTTAAGATAACTTAATTATTAATAATAACTATAATCTATCCTATTATAACCTTAATACTAATAATTAATAATTTATAATCTTTTATTATACTAGCTAAGTTATTACTTCCCTCTTACTTTTACCCTCTTTTAGTACTTTCTATTACTCTTATAGCTATTATAAGTACTATATCTTATACTTACTAATTATATTACTTTCTACTAGTATTATAATTATTTAAAGCCCTCTACTAACTTCCCCTCCTTTTACTATATATTAACTACTTATTCTACTAGATTTAACTTCTTATAAGTCTCTTTAGTAAGTTTAGTATATTTAATATTACTTAATACCTTTTAATATTAATACTAACCTTACTATTTCTCCCTCTTTTAACCCCCTCCTTAATACTTAAATCTACTACTTCTAACCCTCTATTTATATTACTAATAGTAATATCCTAAGATAATAATAACAAGCCCTAACTACTTACTATAAGAGAGAGTAGTAATAAACCCTAATTACTTACTAAAGTAAACTACTTTAATTATAACTACTTACCTTAATTATAATATTCATATAATATCTATATAATTATAAGGTTATCTATAGCTTTAAATTTTATAACTTCTAAATACAATAAGCCCTAAATACTTATATGAGATAGTTTTAAAAGGATTATAACTTTAACTTTTATCATAACTACTAAATTAGGTTTATTTATAGCTACTAAAGTCGACCTTCTACCCTTAGGCTAGTTCCTCCCCCCCCCCCCTTTCTCTATTTAAATAACCCCTCTCCTACCTTCCTCCTCCTTATAACTTTACAAACCATAACTTTATAACTTTATAGCCTTAACTTCTTAATTTTACTCTATTTATATTATATTTATTATATCTAAGTTATAATAAGTATTAAAAAGCCTCTAGTAATAGCTCCTCTACTAGTAGTAAAGGTCTAGTAAGTCTATCTTAATTAGCTTATACTAGTAGCTCTTATTTTTCTAGAGTAAAAAGGTATATACTAAGTGCCTTCTATTAGGAAGATTAATATTTACCTTTTAAGAAGCTAAGCCTACCTAAGAAAAAAACTCTCTCTTATTACTATTAACCCTATATATTAAAGGCTTAAATCTAATTAGTTTCTTAAAGAATAAAGCTAATTAGTCCTAAATCTAGATAAATATAGGTCTATATAGCTCCTTTTTATCTACTAGCTCTTATTAGGGGCTTTTATATATATAATAAGGCTCTAGCTAGTAGCTAGTAGGAATAGGTACTTACTAGTATATTTCGCCTTAATTAAGCTTAAATAGAGTTAGTTATAAATAAACTTAGTAAATTAAACCTTAGAATATCGCGCGAGGCTTTTATTATTAAGGATTACGTTTTAGCTTTATAAGACCTCCTTACTTATTTTCTTTGTAATATACCTATATATTTTGAGTAGTATATAAGCTAGCTCTTATTATTAAATTAGATCTAAGGGCCTAAGTAGCTTAAGGTTATTATTAGAAATGCATAGCTTAATTAGATATAGCTTATTAATATTACTTCTATATAAAGTACCTATAGATTATAAGTAATATATAAGCTATAAAAATAAAAGCTAGCTTATTAATATAGCTTATTATATACTTACCTCCTATCCCTCTTTATTTCTCTTAGTATATATAGCTCTAATAAGAGCGGGAGGTATATAAAAAACTATATATTAAGAGGAGAGTATTATATAAAGAGATTACTATACTATTTACTTATCTAGTAACTATCCCTATTATATATCCTAATAAGAAAGTTAATTTCTTTAAGTAAATAATAAGTATTTATTCCTATATTTATACCCTTATTATTATTAAATAGAGTTACTTATAACTAAACTTAGTAAATAAACCCTTAGGATTTAATATAAGGCCTATAATATTAAGGATTACTATTAAGCTTTCTAAGACCTATTTGCTTATTTTCTTTATAGAATACTTATAGATTCTTAGTAATATATAGGCTAGCCCTTATTATTAAGTTAGATCTAAGGGCTTAAGTAGCTTAAAGTTATTACTAGAGATATATAGCTTAAGTAAATATAGCTTATTAGTGCTACTTCTTTATAAAGCACCTATGGATTTTAAGTAGTATATAAGCTATAAAAGTAAAAAGCTACTTATTAGTATAGCCTATAATATACTTACCTCTTATTTCTTATTATCTCTATTAGTATATATACCTCTAATAAGAGTAGGAGGTATATAAAAGATTATATACTAAGAGGAGACTACTATACTATTAACTTATATCAAATACTGAATATTATAATTAATATCCTATTAGAAGAGCTATTTATTTCTTTTAATACTATAGTTATATTTAATCTCTCCTCTACCTTATATTCTACGATTTCTATTATATTCTACGATTTCTATTATATTCTATAATTTCTATTATATTATCTTCCCCCCTTTATATACCCCTTAATATCTTTACCTAATAATATATATTAAAGATATACTATAAGTACTTATAGCTTATTCTACTTATTTTAGCTATTATTTCTCTATAAACCTCTCTTTCGTATCCTATTCCTTTATATAGTACTTAGTATTTAGTCATAAATTATATTATAAAGCTTAATAAAGAAATTACTTCTTTAAGTAAATAATAAGCCTTTATATATACCTTAAAGCTAGGCTTCTAGCTACTATATAGTAATTTTACCTACTTAAGTATAATAGACCTTCTAACTCCGCGCCTCCTAATAATATATAGCCTTTGGTTATATAATCCTCTCCTAACTATAGCCGTACTTATATATACCTATAGCCTCACGATCTTTAGCTTTATATTAATAATAATATAGTTTTTAATTTTTTAATAGACTATTAAACTATTAACCTTTCCTCTTACGTACTACCTACGCTACTAATACCGCCTCTATTACTACTTTATCTACTAGTCTTCTTATTTAATCGGGTTAGCTAACGCCTTCGTAGCTATATTATTATTAGTAACGCTCTATCTATTTAGCGCAAGCTATACTTACTAATATTCGTAGGTTACTTTACTATAATAAGTATTCTATATTAGCTTATAAATCAGAAGCCCTAAGTAGCCTAGGCTACCTCTGCCTTAATAGTACGGAGGACCTACTTAAAGAAGGGCTACTCTATAGGGTATATAATAACCCGCCTAGCTTTTACTTCTAAGTCTACTTACTTAGCTATAATATAATAATAAGTATCCCCTCTAGGGGTATTAAGAAGAGCCCTCTTAAGGGCTATATTAATAATACGCTCTCTATATATAATAGAGTAGTTAAAAAAAGAGTAGGGTTTATTAATTATGTTAATACTAAACTCTCTAGTAAGCTCTTATATATTATTAGTATTAAAAGGTATACCTCGTATAAGCTTAGCGTTTTTATATATAAGGTCTAGTACTAATATAGTTAAGGGATAAGAATAAGGAAGAGGGAGAGGTATAAAGCCCTGCTCGTAGTAGTAGAGCTTCTTATACTTCTAGCTATAAGAACCTCTTAGGAAAGACCTCTTTAGTTAAGGAGTTATCTCTTATATAATAATATTTATAAGATTTTACTAAAAGGTTAACCTTTTAGGTTAAGGAGTTATCTTATATAGCTTTTACCTTACTAGAAGGTTTAGCGAGAGCGTTACTATAAGAGCCTTAGTAGCCTATTTATCTCTAATATTAAGTTCGGAATTACGCCGCAGCCCCTTTAAAAAAGACTATAATAGATTTACCTAGTTCGTAAGTATAATTCGGGAAATACTATATAAGTATTTTAACTTATACTATCTACTAGTTAAGGAAAATAATATAAGAACCCTATACGTTCTTATTACTTATAAGTAAACCCTCTAAATATTACTATATAAAGTTAGATATACGCTATACTAGGGCTAATTATATTAGAGCTAAATAAGCTACTAAGGCTCTTATAGCCTAGAAACGCCCTTACTAAACCTTCTAGTAAGGTAAAAGCTACTATATAAGATAACTCCTTAACCTAAAAG
>JAVHLU010001865.1:0-24273 GCA_036785755.1 Colletotrichum ledebouriae
TTACTCTCTTTAGTATCCTTATATAGTTAAGTAACCTTAGTTATCTAGTATTAAATATTATATTAATTATATATATTATATAGAGTATACCTCTCCTTAGTTAAACGTGCTTTAGCGATTTTATATAATAAATAAAAACGTTCGAGTAATAACTCTTTCTAACGGTCTAGCCCGTAGTTAGGGTCCTTAAGTTCTACCTTCTTATTAAGTATTAGATTAGTATAGTACTAGTCTGAGGTATACCTTAGCAAGGTTTAATATAAGTTAAGGGTAGCTATAGCTAGGTTCCTATTATCTAACTCGACGTAGCTATTAATTATATTAATAAAGCAATATATATTTTAATAAATAGTCCTTAAATTACTATCGATATATATATCTTTAACTTCGTTATTATATAGAGGCGGATTAAATAACCTAATTATATTAGTCTTAAATTAAGGAGTGCTATACCTAGGTTCTATAGCTAACGTTCTAGCTATTACCTATACTACCTCTTCTTTATCTATAGAGAGAAGGAATATAAGAAAGTTATAGCTAACTAAGAACCTATCGGGGTTAGATAATAGTTTAATAGTATTTCTTATCCTAGCTAGTAGTTAAAGGCGTTAATTACCTTAGCTATTACTACTATTATAGCTAGAGCTACCTCCTTTATTATTTTAACCCTCGGGGTTATTATTATTACCTCTATTACTAGGATCTCTAGGCGGTATAAGTAGTAGTAATAGTAGAGGAGCGTCCTCTATATATTTAATATCTTAATTATATCTTTTATTTTTATTAAGGTTTAATAGACTAGCTTCTAGTTCTTAGGCGCTTATCTTATTATATTACTTACCCTAGCTATAAGTACTAGGGTAACTCTATAAGTTACTTAGCTTAGGCGCGGGAGGGCTACTTATTCCTTTTCCTTTAGTTAGGAATAAAGCACTTAATATATCTAGACTTTCTTTAAATAATATATAGAAGGTATTTAGGCTTAGCTCTAATATTAATATAATAGTTATATCCTTTAATATAAGTTTAAGAGGTAGGAGTTATAAGCTATTTATAAAACTTTATCTAAACTTATAATATTCCTCTAGAGTTAATAGGAGTACTAAGAAAGCTTTAGGGATTATTATTATATTAAGTTTAGATATAGGTTTTAGGATATCTAGCTTATTTATAGCTTTAGCTCTTAGGGTCTTATAGCCTCCCCTCTCTTTATCCTCTTTAAAGGGGAGCGTTAGGTCTAAAGTCTAGCCCTATTTAGTCTCTATTTTAATATATCAATTATAATAAGGGAGATTAAGGTAATATTACTACCTAATAGTATTAGTAAATAGTTATAAGTTAGTTATCTATACCTATAGGACCTTACTTTAAACGTATTAAGTAGTCTTATATACTTCCCTATATAGTATTAACTTTTAAATATATTTATAGTAGTTTACTAAGCGTTATTCGAAGTTCTCGCGAGTAATAACTATAATACTTACCTTTATTACTAACCTAAAAAGGGTATACTTAATTAGGGTAAGTAGTATATAGAACTTATCTAGGTATTACTTAAGCGCTACTATAAAGTTTATAATAGTTAAATAGTTAATAGGTTTTAGAAAGTCGGACTCGAGACCTTCTTTAACCTTATAATTAGTAAGTAGCTCGTAGGGTATAATTATTAGAGGTTTATTATCTTAGTAGGATATTCCTTAGTTAAGGAAATCTTTGAGGTTTAATATCTCTTAGGGATATCTCCTAGTTAAGGGAAATAGTAAAGAGTTAATATCTCTTATTAATATTTCCTAGTTAAGGGAATAGGGGAGTTTAGAGGCTTTTAATACTATGTAATACCTATAGGTATTAACTACTATAATACTATTTTATATAAACTCGACGGGGTTAGCTATCTATACGGTTAAGTACCTTCCTTAATTATAAGGGATATCCTTAGTTATAAGGGGATATAGCTAACTATTAAGGTTATGCTACTAATTAATATAGTCTACGAAGTAGGTGAAAATTATAAGTAAAAACTACTATATATTTCAAAGGTTTTTTCCTTAAAGGCGATAAGCCCTTTTATAAGGGTTAACGCGTTTAGGTATATTTAACGCGTTGAATGCGTTGGACGCCCTTGAGCGGGATAACCGCGCTGAGCGCGTTCGGTATTAAATAGTTATAATACTATCCTAAGGATTCCTTAGTATATAATAGAGGGCTTTTATCTTAATTAGAGGGATTTAGGCTAGACCTTTCCCCTATATAAGAAGAGTATTTACCTTATTATAACTATAAAGGAACTTAGGCGTGTTAAGAATAAAGCGAGAGTAATACTTATAAGAGTATTATAAGTTAATAATATATTAACTACTAACTACTAGGAGAATATCTAAGACCTTAAGAATACTAAGGGGATTAAAATAAATATCCTATTAAAATACTAGGACTTTAAAAAGGTATTTAATAATAACCTAGTAGGAACTATACTAGAGTTTAGGACTACTAGGAGCTACCCTATTAACCTAGAGCCTAGAACTAAGCCCTTATTTAAGCCTATTTACCTACTAGCTAAAAAAGAGTTAGAAGAGTTAAGGGATTATATTTATAAAGCCTTATAGAAGGGATAGATTTATTTATTAATAAGCCTAGTAAGGGTATTAATCTTATTTATTCTAAAGAAAGGAGGTAAGTTAAAGTTATATATAAATAACTAGAGGCTTAACTAAGTAACTACTAAAAACCGCACCCCCTCTCTCTAATTAATAAGATCCTTAACTAGCTCTCTAGAGCTAAGTACTTTACTAAGCTTAACCTTAAGAATATATATTATTAAGTAAGGATCTAGGAGGGAGATAAGTAGAAGATAGTATTCTATATATAATATAGCTATTATAAATATTATATTATACTATTTAGGCTTATTAATATACCTACTACCTTCTAGATATTTATTAATAAGTCGCTTATAAGCTTAGTTAATATTATTTATATTATATATTTAGATAATATCTTAAGTTTTACTAATAATATAGACTCTTATATAGAGGCTATAAGATAGGTACTTACCTAGTTAGAAGCTAATAGCCTCTATATAAACCCTAATAAGTATAAATTTTATAAAGAGGAGATTAAATTCCTTAGGTTTATAGTCTTAGTAAATAGGGTTACTATAGAATATAAGAGAGTCTAAGTAATAGCTAAGTAGCTAGTACTTATTATAATATAAGAGATTTAGTAATTTCTAGGATTTATAGGGTTCTATAGGAGATTTATTAAGAACTACTCTAAGATTTATAGCCTACTTACTAACTAACTTACTAATATAGCTAAGGAATAGCTAGTAATAACTAGGGAGGTACTAGTTACTTTCTATTAGCTCTGCGCTTTATTTATAAAAGTACCTATATTATACTACTTTAATCCTATACTCCTAATTTAATTAAAGCTAACGTATTAGACTTTATAATAGGGGTAATACTAAGCTAGTTAGAGGGGAATATATAGAAACTAGTAATATTTATATCTTAGAAGCTTAAGAGCGTATAATTATAATATAATATACTAGAGGTAGAACTACTAGCTATTAGGGAGGTAATAGTATAGTAGTAGTACAACTTGCTTTACTCCTAGTATTATATCTAATTTATTATTAACTACCTAGGTTATTAGTACCTCGCTAATAAAAAGATACTTAGTAGCTACGAGGCCTAGCTATTATAAGATCTATTAATATTTAATTTAGAAATTAAATACTAGCTAGGTTACTATAACCTAGCTAATAGCCTATTATAGAGGCCTAACTATACCCTAGAGGATATAGAAATTAATAAAGCTAGGGACTCGCTCTTATAAGACTTCTTATAACGCTTTAATAAGATTACTATCTAGAGGGTAAATACTAGGTAGTAACGAGGTACCTATCTACTAAATACCTTATTAGAATAGCTTATACCCTTACTCTAGGAATAAGTTAAAGAGGCCTAATAAAAAGACCCCTTTTATATTAATAAGGAGTAGGAATAACGAGGTATAAAGTAGTTATTTAATAATACTAGTACCCTAAGATATTAGGAGGGCTTATATATCCCTAATAATTACTTACTTTAAAATAAAGTCCTTAAAGCCTTTTATAATAAACTATCTAGAGGTTACTAAGGGGTTATTAAGACGCTAAAGAGGATTAGAAAATCGTTCTTCTAGAACGTATAGAAGGGTAATATAAAGGAATATATTAAGATATATATAATATACTAATATATAAAACTAAGATATTACCTCTTATATAATAGACGTATACCCCTACTAGTACTTAGCTAGCCCTTCTAATAGATATTAATCGACTTTATTATAAAACTACTACCCTCTCTAATAATAATAAATAAGCTATATAATAATATTCTTATTATTATTAACCGGTTTATAAAATACTCCTTATATATCCCTAATAAGGAGTTACTTATAACTAATAAGTTAGCTATACTACTAACTAAATATATCTTCCTTATATTTAAGCTCCTAGAAGCTATTATATCTAATTAGGGATCGCTATTTACTAGTAACTTCTAATCTAAAGTATACTACCTATTAGTTATTAAGAGGAAGATTAGTACTATTTTTTATCCCTAAACTAATAGCTAAATAGAACCCTAGAACTAGAGTATTAAGCATTTTTAAGGACTTTTTATAATATTAATTAGGGCAACTAGGTAATATAGCTTGACCTAGCTTAATTTGTTTATAATAACTCCTATTATAAAGCTATTAAGATATTACCTACTAAGCTACTAATAAGATATTCCCCTTATAGACCTAATAACGTTAAACCCTAGTTAAAGGGTTTAGTCCTAGTAATATATAAGAGAGTTTATAGCTTACCTACCTAGAGGTTAGCTATTACTAACTTACTTTAGAAGTATAATAGAATATATAAGAAGTTCTATAATTAGAGGAGAACCCCTATTATTTTCGCTACAAGAGATCTTATATTATATTTAATAAAAAATATCAAGTAAAGGTAGCCCTCTTATAAACTTTCTAATAAATACCTAGGCCTATTTAGAATGTAATAGTTAACTAATAGACGATAAGTATATAAGCTATAGATCGATAAAAAGTACTAAATTTATAATATTTTTATACCTATATGATTAGAACCATTTTTTGCTTAGCTATTTTACTACGAGATATCCTAATTAATAACAATAATAACATCTATATAATAGACTATATTATTACCTATAGGGGCCCTAGATATAACTATTATTACCTTACTAAATAAAAAGGCTATAGCAAACTAGATAATTTATAAGAGCTATAATATAATATATCTATAGACTTATAAAATAATTATAAAGCCTAATTATAAGTAAAAGTATTATAATCCCTATATAATTTAATAAGTAACTTAATAAGTAAATAGTAATTAAGTAGCAATAGGGTATACTAGCTAGGTATCTTAATTTACTAGCTTAAAAGCTCTTAATAAGGTAAAAGGAGACTAGAAAAACGCTTAAAAGTAATTATATATTACCTAGAGGTTATCAATAGCTTACTAGGGGTGCTCTTAAAAATTTTATATCTATTAAGCGCTAGCGCCCTCCTCGCTAGGACTAGTTATATCCCCCTTAATATTATTATCTAATACGGTCCACGTAGTAGGCGAAAAATATAGGTGAAAATTCTATAAATTTAGAAGGTTTTTTCCTTAAAGGCGATAAGCCCTTTTATAAGGGTTAATAGGTTTAGGTATATTTAACGCGTTAAACGTATTAGACGCCCTTAAGTAGGATAATTACACTAAGCGCGTTTAGTATTAATTAGCTATATAAGAAGAAAAAGGCATTAACTACGATATATAGTATAAAATTTAATTTATACCTCCTATTATAATAATATACTAGTAAGTAGAGCTATATTATTATATATAAATAACTATATATAATCTTACTTCCTTTCTATTCTATACCTTTTATTATATCCTACTTTAAGCTAAGGGAGTCTTAAGCGTAGTATTAACTATCTTTAAGAGGTTAGGGTAGTCCTTATCCTTATTATTAATAATCTCTTTAGCTATAACTAGGAGTTAGTTAATATTAATACTATAAGTAGTAGCTAGTTAGATATTATCCTTATATTACTCTAGGAATAGGTAGTGAGATTTATTACTAACCTTAGGGTATAACTTAGTAATATTATTATTTTTAATTATAGTAACTAAGGTAGCGAGGGAGGTAATATTAGCGCAAAGGCCTCGAAAGTTAGTAGCGTATTTATATTAAAAGTTAGCTATATCTATAGCCTTAGGGTTATTAAGGTCTAAAAGAGTATAAATAGCGCTCGAGCTATTACTATTAACTATAGCCTAACTAACGTAAGCGTTATCCTTAGTATATATACTAGGAAACTTATATTATAATATCTACTTAATAATAAAAAATAGTAATATAGCGCTAAACTCTAGGTTACTTATAATTTATTTAGTTATAAATAAGTTAAGGGCGCGGATATATACGTATAGACTAAGGATAATTAAGCTATTTTAGATAAGCGTATATAGGGTAAGGTATTTAGTATAGTAGGTAGTAATAAGGTTAGTTATATTAAAGAAATAGAAGCGCTAAAGGTATATATTAATTACCTCCTAAGTAGTTAGGAACTTTATATAGGAACGGGTAAGGCGATAGAGGCTAGCGATATAAGTATATAGTAGTATTAAGCGTCTTAGTAGCGCTAGGCGTATTAATAGCATTAAAAGGGCTAATATTAGAAGAAGGATTAATATTAGGGCGATCCTCTAGGCTAGTAGCTAATATAGTATACTTAGTAGATAATTTAATAATAAGGTATTATTCTAGGCTAAGAAAGCCCGGGCTCTCTTATATTAGTCCCTAGGGAATAGTTATTATAATAAACTTAAACTCGTTAGTAGCTAACTTAATAAATTAGCCTAGGTTAAGGGTAATAGCGCTAGTATTAGTAATATAACCCTTAGAGAGCGCTATAGTTAGGGCGATCTAGGTCTCCTTATATCTATTAAGTAGTATAGAGATATAGCTAATACGTTTACTATAGGCTTATATTCCCTTAATAGCTTTAATAATATCTATTATATTAAGGGTGCTAATACTAGTAGCTTGCTTCTTAGGAGTAGCTATCTTATTAGTCTTATTTTAAGTAATAGGAGTTAATCTAGTACTAGTTATAATAATATTAGTTAATAGTTAAGGTTTAATATATTTAGTAGCGTTAATAGCTTAGTTAAGTTAGCTAGTATTAAGGGATTATTTAAGCTAATTAGTATTAATAGCTTTATTAGCTTAATTGCGTTTAGTAGTAATAAGTTTATTATTTCTACTTAAGGCCTCTCTAGAATTAATAGAAATAGGTATACTAGCGATATTAGTAGTATAATATAGGTTATATTGAAGGGAGTTCTATATAGTATTATAGAGGGATAGCTACTCGAGGTTTAAGATAGCGTTAAGAAATTAGTAGTAGAACTTAATATAGTTTATAGATAGTAATTAGGTAACTAGGTAGGTATTAGTACCCAGGTAGATAATAAATAGGGTATTAGAAATATTATAACTAGTTCTATAATATTAGGTCTCTTAGTTAAGGGTATACTTAAAGATTTCTTAGTTATAAATATAATATCTAGGCTTACTATAAGGGATCTTAATATTAAGTAAGTAGTAGTAAATATAATTAAGGGTAATATACTTAGTATCTTTATATTTAGAGTATTATCTATTTATAGTAAAGTAATACCTAGGTATATATAATATAAGTTACTCTAGTAGCGCTAAGCGCGTAACGATATAGAGCGTTAGTAAGGTTCCTTAATATCTAGATAAGGATAATAGTAATAAAGGGAGATATATAAGTATAATAATAGTATAGTAACGGGGTTAAAGGCGTTAATACTCTTCTGCAAAATATATATATAGAGGGAAAATACGCTTAATACTAAGTAGGTGAAAGCAGTAGTAATAACTAGTAGGGTTACCTAGTAATATAAATTTGTTTTATATATATATACTTAAGCGCTAATGTTTCTTATTAGTTAAATAAGAGTAGGGATTAACCTTCTAGTAAGGAGGGTAGTCGCGTTTTTATAAAGGTTCTTATAGTACTAAGGGTAGAAGGAGTTTAAGAGGGAAGGCGTAATAGGTATAGTTATCTTTACTAATAGGATCGATATAAATATTACTATTATTAGAGTAAAGTTCTTAGATATACTAAGCGCGCTAAATATCTTTATTTTATAATAAGGCCTTAGTTATAATACTCTTTATAGTTTACTTATCTATTTAAGGCGCTTTAAGTAGCGCGTTCCTTATTTATAATATATATTATATTATTCTACTAGGTTCTTATAAAGCCTTCCTCTTAAGCGCCTTAGTAGTCTTTTATTAAGCTCTAATATTAGTTTAATACCCTATTAAATAGTTCTTTAAGCTTATACTTATCTATAGAGCTATTCTATCTCTTATTCCTTACTTTTAAATATAATAACGAGTTTATTTATATTTATATCGTCTTTATTTATCTAAATAGGATATATTAATAGATAACCTTTCTATTTAACTAGATATTATACCTTTCTTTATATAAGGGTTTATTTTTTAAGAATACTTTTAATCTTAAAATACTTATATACTTTAAGCTAATAAGTATTATTATCTTCCTTAATATTAACTAGGCCTTAGTAGTCGTCTTAATAGTTAAATAGGTTACTACTAGGGGCTAGTACTAGTATAAGTTAGATAATAGATATAACTAGGTAAATATTTATATTAGGTAGAATATTAAGGCGGTATACTAACTTATTAATACGTTTAAGGACTTTAAATAGAATATACTAGTAGCTATACTTTAGGTTTAGCTATCCTAGTAGATAATATCCTAATCCTATCTTAAGGTATACCTAGTCGCCTAGCTTAAAGGTAATAAAATAATATTTTTTATTATACTATTCCTTTATATATAGCTAGGCTATTATAATTAAAATTTTCGCTTCCTCCTAGAAGATTTTATAGTTTATTTTAGGGTTAGTATTACTTAAGATATTTAATGTATTATTAGTATTCCTATTATATAGGGTTTAGTTCGGTAAATAACTAATAACTTATAAGTAGGCGTTATTAAGGTTATATTAAAGGCTTAGTAGTAATATTACCTAGTTATTATTAACGAGGTTAAGAAAGTAATACATAGCTAGTTTAATAGTTTAGTTTTTATATTCTAAAATACTATTAGTTTATAGATAATATACTATTAAGAATTTTAATTTAGTATATAATTTAGCTTATAGTATAGTTTAAAACTCTAATAGGAACTTCTAGTTGCGATTAGATATAATAGCTTTTAGTATTCCCTAGTTACTATATTAGAGGTTATAAAGTAGGAGGCGTCCCTAGATCTTAGTAGTATATATTAAGTAACCTAGGATAAGAAATATTACTTTAGAGAACTTATTAGTTATAATAAGTACTATATTAAGAAGTAGAAAGTTCTCTATTTCATAGCCTAAATACTATAAAGGTATTTTAAGAAGTCTAATAATAAGTCTATAGTAATTATATAAAAGGGAATAGCTAGTATTAATATTAGCTATAGCACGCTAAGTAGTAATTAACGTTCTATATTTATTATTCTATATTATAAGTAGTTAGCTATATAGTTATTAACTTATTATTTAAGACGTAGTATATAAAAGTGTTTATTAATAGCTCTCTATATTTATTCCTTGCTAAAGTAATAATAGTTATTATAAGCTTCTTTAATAAGAGGCGTTACTAACTCTTTTAGAACGTAGAGCCTTTATTTATTAGTATAGGAGTTAATATAATAAGGAAGATTATTATATATAACGAACTTAAGGTCTATATTATCTACCTTTTCGCAGAGTATCTTATATACTCTACTCTAGGACTTAGAGTTAGTATATAGTTAGATAAGCTTAGCCTTAAAGTTATTATTAAGAGATATTTCTATTATAAGGTTAATACTTATTAGTATATTATCCTATATCTTATTAAATTCCCTAACGTCTTTAATAGGGATTTTTATTATAAGTAGGCGTAATAATATATCTACTATAATATTTAACGTTCTAAGGATATAATAATATACTAGGGAGAACTAGCTAAGATATTCTAATAATAATATAAGTCGTAAGTTAGACCTTATCTTATCCTCTAATTATAGCGATATTTATTTAATAATATTATAGGTTACTAAATAGTTAGTAAGTATTATTATAGGGTCTCGTTTTAATAAACGTAGTATTAGCTAATACTTCTTTACTACCTATACTAGGTAAGTAACTTCGAGTTTAGTAGGCTAATACTTCTATTTAGCTTAATTAAGGGCCTTATTAATATAGGCGATTAGATATATGTTAGTATACTTAATAGGGTTATAAGGTTTCTATTTAATATAGTTAGCTAGCTAGAAGATTAGCGCGGAGTATTTATATTTCTTTAACGAGTTAAGCTATATAAATAACTACTTATTAGGGTTATAGTAGAATAAGGCGTTATTTGCTATTAAGGCGTCCTTAATATTATTAAAGCTAGCTACTTCTTCTACTATAGGTTTAAAACTTATCTTTTAATAGAAGAGCTTTCTTATAGTACCTTTATCCTTCCCTTAAGCTTAGGCTTAGGTAAGTAATATAGTTTTATACTATTAGAGCGGTTAAATATAATAACTATAGTATAGTATTATATATTATAAAAAGCTAGTTACGCCTATCTAATATTTAAGCTAGTAGAGGTTATAGGGGTACTTAATCTTCTTAATAGCATTAATATAGTCTTAAGTATTTTATAATCTAAAGGCGTTAATAGTAAAGCTAAGTAGCTTAACTAAAGGATATCTAATAAACGACTTCTTTACTAAAAGCGAGAGTCTAATATCTATAAAGAGTTTAAGAATTATATCGAGGTACTTAAGGTAGGTATTAAGGTTTTTTAAAGTAATAACGATATTATTAATAAACGTATAGGTATATTCCTTATATAGTTATAGGAGTCTATCTATAATATATTAAGCGTAAGCGGGCGAATTATAGAATCTTATAAGTACTACCTTTACGCGTTCTTACCCCTAGTAGCTAAGTATAGTAAATCGATTTTAATATTCCTTCTTAGTAAGAAATTAATAGAAGAAGGATTAAGTATTAACTATAGTAATCTATAGGCGTTTAATAACGTCTTATTATAGTAGTATAGGGTATACGTTAGGGATTATAGCTTTATTAAGAGTATATAGGTCTATAACTATATAACCTTTATGCTTACTATTTACGATTTACTATATACTAAATATAAGGGCTCTAAATAGTATAGGTCTAGAGTTACCTTATTCTATATGATTTTAAGCATAGAGCTTATCTAAGGTTTTATTAATAAGTTTCCTATCTTTTTTATTAATAGAGTAAGGTTATTATCTAACGTTTATATTCTACTATCTTTTAATAAGTTTAACCTTAAGGTATTAATCTTCTAGAAGGTTAATTAGTCCCTAGTCCTTCTAAATAGCAGGGTAATATAAGATAACCTCTTTAAGGTATTAAATAGGTTTAGCGTCTTAGTTATAAATATATATACCTTCCTTAGTAATAACTACTAGTAAGTTTTTAGGCTTAGTTATTTATACCTATCTTACTATTTAGGTTAATATTCCCCTTATAGATATCTCTATTATTTAGCGTTATATTATTATTTATTAGACTATAATTAGCGAGCGCTTCTTTACTAGTTAGGTTAGGGATTTCTACTTATTTATTAACTAATAGTTCTAGTAGCTAAGTAAGTATTGCGAGCTTATAATAAGAAAGGCTAAAAATAGCGTAATATATTAGATCCTTATATAACGATATTAAAAAGGCGGTTTATAGTTAATTATAAGTCTTTAGTTTAAGGTATTTATTAAGCTCGGAATTACGCTGCAGCCCCTTTGTAAAAAGACTATAACAAATTCACCTAGTTCGCAGGTATAATTCGGGAAACATTATATAGGTATTTTAACCTATACCCTCTACTAGTTAAGGAAAATAATATAGGAACCCTATATATTCTAACTACTTATAAGCAAACCCTCTAAATATTATAAAGTTAGACGCGCGCTGCACCGGGGCTAATTATATTAGAGCTAAACAGGCTACTAAGGCTCTCGTGGTAACGCCCTCGCTAAACCTTCTAGTAAGGTGCTATAAAAGCTACTATATAAGATAACTCCTTAACCTAAAAGGTTAACCTTCTAGTAAGGTATTATAAACGCTATTATATAAGAGGTAACTCCTTAACTAAAGAGGTCTTTCCTAAGAGGTTCTTATAGCTAGAAGTATAAGAAGCTCTACTATAAGCAGGGCCTTATACCTCTCCCTCTTCTTTATCCTTATCCCTTAACTATATTAATACTAAACCCTATATATAAATATACTAAGCCTAAGCAAGGCACGCCCTTTAGTATAAATAATATAGAGGGGATTACTAGAGAGTTTAGCTTTAATATAATTAATAAAACCCGCTCTTTTATTAACTACTCCGCTATATATAGAGAGTATATTATTAATATAGCCCTTAAGAGGGCTTACTTTAATACCCCTATAGGGGACTCTATAAGGTATAATAATATTAGAGCTAAGTAAATAAACTTAGTAATAGAAGTTTAGCGGGTTATTATATACCTTATAGAGTAGCCCTTCTTTAAGCAGGTCCTCTATATTACTAAGGTAGAGGTAGCCTAGGCAGCCTAAGCTTATTAGGGCTTGAATGTTAGTAAGTATAGCTTATACTAACTGCTTTAATATAGAGAGAGCGTTACTGACGATAGCATAGCTACTATAAAGGCGTTAGCTAACCCGATCGAATAAGAGGACTAGCGGATAAAGCGGTAATAGAGGCAGTATTAGTAGCGCGGGTAGTGCGCGAGAGGAAAACTTAATAGTTTCGTAGTCTATTAAATAATTAAAAACTATATTATTATTAATATAAAGTTAAAGATTATAAGGCTATAGGTATATATAAGTATAGCTTTAGTTAGGAGAGTTACGATCACGTAACCGAAGGCTATGTATTATTAGGAGGCGCGGAGTTAGAAGGTCTATTGCACTTAAGTAGGTAAAATCACTATACAGTGGCTAGAGGCCAAAGCGCTAGATTATTAGACTCTAAACGAGGCTACGAGGCTATTACTAAGCTAGTTAAGGAGTAATATAAAAAGGAATTAGTAAATAAGATTAATTATTTAAAGATCTCTATAAAAGACTAATAAGTCTTAATAAGATATTAAGAAAGAACTAGACCTAAGGGAGTAGTATTTTTAATAGCTTATAGCTACAAGCTATTTAAATTAGTATTACTAGATTTAGGATTAATAATTTATATTCTAAATAACCTTACTTAGTTTAAAACCCTCTATAGTACTTATAATAAACAAAGACTTTATCCTTATAGGATCTAAGCTAATACTATAAAAGGACTTAGATCTATAGTTATAAATATAATTAGACTAGGAGGGTATTGATCTACCCTCTACTTTAATAACGCTATATATTATAACATAATAGTAAGTAATCTTATATCCTATAGATACTTAAAGAAGAAATAGGGTATACTAGGATAATAAGCTAGATTAGTAATACCTCTAATAATATAATAAGACTTATATAGCGAAGGTCCTAGATATCTATAATTAATATATCCTCAAGTATATATTAAAAAAGACCTAAGTAGCGTTTTATAATAATATTATGCTAACTCCTTTATAATATGATATATATATTATATAAATAAGAAAGAAGCCTTAAAAAGGGAGTTATAATAACTAGTACTTATAACTTACGTACGCTAGAGAGGTTAGTATATTCTAATTAGAGGTAGTAACGTATAGAGCGAGGGTAAACAGCGGGATACTTATTATAATAATAGATTATAACGCTTATAAGCTAGGAAAGATAATATATTAAGTCTATTAAATACTAAGAGAGGGTATTACTACTTTAATACTAGGGAGATAAATAGCCCTAAACTTTTACTTATTTAAATAAGGGTATAGAGGCTTTATAACCCTATTACTATTTATAAATAGATTATTAGGTTATACCTAGGATTACTACCTCGAGGATTAATTAAAAAGAACCTTGTATTTACTTAGTTTATTAACTCGCTTAAGAGGGAACTTAGTATAATAATTAAGACACTAAAATATAATAATAAGATCCTAAAATACCTAGAACTTAAGGAGCTTATTTAAATACTTAGTATATAAATTAAATTATTTATATTAGATACTTAGGCTCAAAATAATAGAGAGAGGATTATTAAAATTATAAAAGTAAAGGCTAGATATCTTTATATATTGTTAAAACTACTACTATACCTATAGCTAGAGATCTATATAATAACAATATATACTTATAATTATACTCTATTATAATAAAGAGGCTAGAAGATACTATATAAACTCCTATATAAACCTATAAAGAGTAATACTATTATATTAGATACCTCTTACCTTTATTAGTATAGCTATAAGGTCTTTATAATAACTAGTTAAGCCTAGCTATATAAAAACTAACTCTAGCGCTTTAACCTAAGGGCTTAGATTAGATACCTTACAAGCTACGCCTCATCTAACTTATATTCAATATAATACCTAGCTAAGCGAGAGTTTTACTATATAAGGTATTTAATTTAATAAAAGCTAGATATTTAGTAGTAATATTAATAAGTAGAAGGATAACCTATAAGAAATAAACTAGGAGGATATTAAGGATTACTATAATAATATTATTAAGTATATAAAGCTTTAATAAGCGCTACGCCTAGATAACGCTAAGGATAATAAAGAAGCTAAATAGTTATTATTAACTAAATAAATAAATATAGATAAGGTTAATATACCTACTAAGCACTAGCTAAGTTAAAATAAGTTTAAATACTCCTAAGCTAAGTTCTAGCTTATTACTCTATCTTAATCTCCTCCCTTATTCTTCCTAGTAATAGAGGATCTCGAGGTAAAGGGGTATAGGGCTAGTATTATTATTACTAAACTAGAGAAGTTTAGAATAACCTTAAGGACCTCTTATAAAGTAGCGTTCCTAGCTAGTATAAAGCTAAGTAAAAATTAGTAATAAAGTAACTTCTATACCTACCTATAATCTAGCTAACCTAGTATTAATAAGGAATATAGCTAGGTATTAAGCTATAAAGCTAGGGGCCCCCTACTTAATCTAAAGGTAATAAATAATTCTGCTATAAATAATTTAAAGAGGTTTCTATTAAGAACCTACTAGAAGGATTTATTATTATTCCCCTTATCTTATAGCTAATTAGCTAGTTACTTACTAAGGAATAAGTTTAAAGAAGCTAAAATATTATATCTAAATAGCTATGAGTGGCCTCTGGCCACTGTATAGTGATTTTACCTGCTCAAGTGCAATAGACCTTCTAACTCCGCGCCTCCTGATAATACATAGCCTTCGGTTACGTGATCGTAACTTTCCTAACTATAGCTATACTTATACGTGCCTAACTAGATAGCTTCACGATCTTTAACTTTATATTAATAATAATATGGTTTTTAATTATTTAAATTATAAAACTATTAACTTTTCCTCTCGCGTACTACCTGCGCTGCTAATACCGCCTCTATTACTGCTTCGTCCGCTAGTCGTTACTATCTTTATAGTCCTCTTATTCGATCGGGTTAGCTAACGCCTTCGTAGCTATACTATCGTTAGTAACGCTCTCTCTATATTAAAGCAGTTAGTATAAGCTATATTTATTAATATTCCCCTAAGGGGCCTAGGCTACCTCTGCCTTAATAGTATAGAGGACCTACTTAAAGAAGGGCTACTCTATAGGGTATATAATAACTTATTTAGCTTCTATTACTAAGTCTACTTATTTAGCTATAATATAATAGCGAGTATCCCCTCTAGGGGTATTAATAAGAGCCCTCTTAAGGGTTATATTAATAATATACTCTCTATATATAATAGAGTAGTTAAAGAAGGAGCAGGTTTTATTAATTATATTAATATTAAATTCTCTAGTAAGCTCTTATATATTATTAGTATTAAAAGATATACCTCGCATAAGCTTAGCGTTTTTATATATAAAGTCTAGTACTAATATAGTTAAGGGATAAGAATAAGGAAGAGGGAGAGGTATAAAGCCCTACTTATAATAATAGAGCTTTTTATACTTCTAGCTATAAGAACCTCTTAGGAAAGACCTCTTTAATTAAGGAGTTACCTCTTATATAGTAGTATTTATAGCACCTTTAGCACCTTACTAGAAGGTTAACTTTTTAGGTGTCGCGATGCGGTTCACAGCACTCTCAGCCTTATGAGGCTGCAGTGGCTGTGCGCTGTGGCGCGCGATTATGTAATCGCGCACCGCAGACTATTTCACTGCGCTTTCCGCGCGCACCAATCCATAGCTAAGACAGTTGCTCCTTACAACTCGCCCTCACCCCTACCTATGGCTCGTGACATTAGGTTAAGGAGTTATCTTATATAGTAGCTTTCGCAGCACCTTGCTAGAAGGTTTAGCGGGGGCGTTACTACGAGAGCCTTAGTAGCCCGTTCGGCTCTAATATAATTAGCCCTAGTGCGGCGCGTATCTAACTTTATATAATATTTAGAGGGTTTGCTCATAAGTAGTAGGAATATATAGGGTTCTTATATTATTTTCCTTAACTAGTAGAGAGTATAAGTTAAAATACCTATATAATATTTCCCGAATTATACTTGCGAATTAGGTGAATTTATTATAGTCTTTTTATAAAGGGGCTGCGGCGTAATTCCGAACTTAATAGCTATGAGTAGTTTAAATTATAAATTAAGATACTTGGTATAATAATATAAGGGCATAAAGTCCTTAGTTATTACTAGGTACATACCTATAAATCAGATAAGTATAATAAGCTAGTTAAAGTTAAAGCAAGACGTATTATAAGAGGAGATTCATAGCCTTATAATCTAAGGGATATATATATTACAAACCTAGCGGGGATATCCTTTAGGACCCTAATCGTAGTTATAAATTAATTTAATATAAATCTCTTATAGTATAATATAGTTAACGCCTTTATCTATACTAATCTTAATAAGAAGATCTATATAGAGATAGCGCTAGGGTATTATAAGAATAGCTATATTCTAAAGCTACTTAAGGCTCTCTATAGAATTCGCTAATTATTATTATTATAATAATAATACTTAGAATTAGGTCTTATAGTATACTACGGAGCGCTAGCTATAGCTAGCTCTAAGAAGAACACTTCTATTACTAAGGTTATGCTATAAGTAGAATAAATATAATTAGTAATACTATATTTTCTATTCTCTATACTAAGGAGCGCTAGCTATAAGCTCTTCTAATAGAATACCAACTATAATATCTAGTATTTAATATTAGTAAATAGTATGATAATCTTCTTATATAGTAATCTCCTCTTAATATATAGTTTTTTAAATTGCTCCTACTCTTATGAGAGGTATATATACTAATAGAGATAATAAGTAATAAGAGGTAAGTATATTATAAGCTATACTAAGGAATGGCTATTTATTTTTATAGCTTATATATTACTTAAAATCTATAAGTATCTTATAAAGAAGATAAATAGAGAGATCTTTTAAAGCTTGAGTTCGGAATTACGCTATAGCCCCTTTGCAAAAAGACTATAACAAATTCACCTAGTTCGCAGGTATAATTCGGGAAACACTATATAGGTATTTTAACCTATACCCTCTACTAGTTAAGGAAAATAATATAAGAACCCTATATATTCCTACTACTCGCAAGCAAACCCTCTAAATATTATAAAGTCGGACGCGCGCCGCACCGGGGCTAATTATATTAGAGCTAAACGGGCTACTAAGGCTCTTATAGTAACGCCCTCGCTAAACCTTCTAATAAGGTAAAAGCTACTATATAAAATAACTTCTTAACCTAAAAGGTCGACCTTCTAGTAAGGTACTAAAGGTGCTATAAACGCTACTATATAAGAGGTAACTCCTTAACTAAAGAGGTCTTTCCTAAGAGGTTCTTATAGCTAGAAGTATAAGAAGCTCTATTACTATAAGTAAGGCTTTATACCTCTCCCTCTTCCTTATCCTTATCCCTTAACTATATTAATACTAGACTTTATATATAAAAACGCTAAGCTTATATAAGGTATACCCTTTAATACTAATAATATATAAGAGCTTACTAGAGAGTTTAGTATTAATATAATTAATAAAACCCGCTCCTCCTTTAACTACTCTATTATATAGAGAGAGTATATTATTAGTATAGCCCTTAAGAGGGCTCTTATTAATACCCCTAGAGGGGATACTTATTATTATATTATAGCTAAGTAAGTAGACTTAATAGTAGAAGCTAGGTAGGTTATTATATACCCTATAGAATAGCCCTTCTTTAAGCAGGTCCTCTGTATTACTAAGGTAGAGGTAGCCCAGGCCCCTTAGGGGTTAGTGAGTATAGCTTGCGCTAACTGCTTTAATATAGAGAGAGCGTTGCTAATAATAGCATAGTTCTAGCGGATGAAGCGGTGATAGAGGCGGTATTAGTAGCGCGGGTAGTGCGCGAGAGGAAAAGTCGATAGTTTTATAGTTTAAATAATTAAAAACCACGTTATTATCGATATAAAGTTAAAGATCGTGAGGCTATAGGCACGTATAAGTGCGGCTATAGTTAGGAAAGGTAGTTAGTAATTATAATCACGTGACTAAAGGCTATATATTGTTAGGAGGCGCGGAGTTAGAAGGTCTGTTGCACCTGAGCAGGTAAAATCACTATGCAGTGGCCAGAGGCCATCTTTTAAAGCTTAAAAGTAGTCCTTAATAACTATATTATATTATGTTATAAAGCTTTATCTACTAAGTCTAGTTATAGCTAAAGAGTATAAATATATTAGTAAGTACCTATCCCCACTAGCTACTAGCTCCTGCTCTTATTAGAGGTATATATATTAATAGAGATAATAAGGGATAGGAGGTAAGTATATTATAAGCCATATTAATTAATAGCTTTCTATTTTTATAGCTTATATACTACTTAAAATTAAGGGGAACCTTATAAAGAAATAGCACTAGTAAGCTATATTTACTTAAGCTATATATCTCTAGTAATAACTTTAAGCTCTAACTTAATAATAAGGGCTAGCTTATATATTACTTAAAATCTATAAATACCTTATAAAAATTCAGTAAGTCCTAGAAAGCTTAAAAGTAGTCCTTAGTAATAAGAGCCTTACGCTATATTCTAAGGCTTTATTTACTAAGTCTAGTTATAATTAACTCTATCTATTATCTACTTAAAGAAAGAGACTATGTTATTAGGATATATAGTAGGTTATAAGGGGTTAGACCTAAGTTTATTTAATAAGAGGTTGCTATAATACTATTTATTTAAGCTAAAGAGGAAAAGGGGAAGTTTTCCTCTCTAGTAGAGATTTTACTAGGTTATAAGAAATAATTAAGTAAGCCCTAGGTAGGCCCTAGGTAGCTCCCTAAGGTAATAAACCTAGGTAGAAGCCTAGGTAGGCTTAACCTAGGCGTAGCTTATAATACTATCCCCCCTCCTAGCTAATCCCCCCCTAGGCGTAAGCTAGGTTGCTATTATTATCTATAACTAGCCTATATAAGGCTTTATACCTATTTACTATAGTAATCTCTATAATAGCCTCTATAGGCTCCTAAGTAGGCTCTATATACCCTTCCTATTTAACTAAGACCTCGCGCCTCTACCCTTGCCTAACTACCTTCTATTATACTATATATATCTCTTCTATATACTATTCGAATTTGCTATTATTAGCTATAATTAGTAGTATCTACGCAGGTAAGGGGTCCTCTAGTGCCCTCTGGAGGAGGTTTATATAAAACCTCGGGTAGATATTACTAGGTATATCTAACTTAATAATATATAGGCTTAGGACTCCTATTATAATATATTTATATTATAACTATAATAGCTTCTTACTCGGCTTAGGGCTCTTATAGTTAGCTATTAAAAGCTAAACCTTATTACTTACTTAGTACTCCTCTATAAGTATCTTATACTAGTTTATATTCTCCTTATTATACTACTAGGTAGTTATAATACTTACTTAGATAAAGTCTATTACTTCTTATAATCTTATTACTAGGAGGGTAGCTATTATATCCCTAGAGGGGGTCTCCTCTATTATATTATTTACTATAGGTATAGGGTTAGTATAGTACTTATATTCTAAGAAGAATAGCAAAAGCTTAGTTATATTACTAACCCTATTATAGAGTACTAGCTAAGTAATAAGTAGGAGCTACCCCTAGTTATCCTATACTTAGGTTATAAATGCCTATAGAATAGCTTATATCTCCTAGTTCTACTTCTTAATATTATTATTAATCTATAGGTAGTATATAGTACTTAATAGCCTCCTTATATTAATAAGGTAGTAGAATTTAGCCTAGAAGTAGCTTACTTAGTTAGACCCTTAATTACTAATAATACTACTTAGGAACCTATAGAACTAGAAGTAAGAGATAAGAAACTAGTAGGTATAAGCTTCTACCTCTATAATACCTATCTCTTCTAATATTACTAACTTACCTAGCCTATCTACTATAACCTATATATATTAGCTAATATTATCCTTTATAAGTAATAAGTTTATAATAAAGTCTATAGAGAGGTCTAAGTATAACTAGGTAGGTATTAGTAAGGGCTTTAGGAAGCCCCTCTTAGCTTACCTCTAGATATATATCCCTCTATAGATATTATAGTTCCTAGTAAATCTCTATACTATTTATAATTATTCTAACTAGTAGAACTAGGAGATATAAGCTATTCTATAGGCATTTATAGCCTAGGTAGGTAGGTATACTTAAGTTATAGCTCTATTAAATAATCTTTATATAAAGCTCCCCTAATAGGTTATTATTATCCTCCCCGCTAGGTACCTATAGCCTCCCCTTAAATATTAGGCTCCCCTAACTATTAATATTATACTTACTAATTTAAACCTTAGCCTTTATATCTAATAGGAAGCTCTAAAGCTAGTAAGTAATTATATAATATATAGCTTTATATATTATATCCTTTTTTATAGTTTCTAGCTATAGTACTTATAGTTTAAGGTTATTATTAAAGACTACAATATCTAGGATATTAGTATAGCCCTTCTAACTTCTCCTTACTAGGAGGCCTACTATAGGGTCCCCGTAGGGGTAGGTATAGTTTAGTATTAGCTATAAGACCCTCCCCTCCTTCTACTTATTATCCTACTCTTATAATATATCCTATTCTCTCTAAGAGAGGGTATTAGGGGCTACTACTTCCTTACTAGGGTAATATTTAATAATAAAGTTATACTAGGATAGCTCCTCTACTTACTAGCTCTAGCGCTCTATAAGGTGCTATTTTTTTATAAAGTACTTAAGCCCCTAGTAGTTAGTTAGTACCTTAAAAGTAGTTATATTATATAGCTTTACCCTCTATATATATAAATAAGAAAAAACTACTAGGAGCTCCTTATTATAAATAGGGTAGTTATACTCTATAGGTAAGAGCTTCTATAAGTAGAAGGCTATAGGATGCTAGGTACCCTCTAGGTTAACTTATTAAGTTCGGAATTACGCCGCAGCCCCTTTATAAAAAGACTATAATAAATTTACCTACTTTATAAGTATAATTTAGGAAATACTATATAGGTATTTTGACCTATACCCTCTATTAGTTAAGGAAAATAATATAAGAACCCTATATATTCCTATTACTTATAAGAATACCCCTCTTAACACGAATCTTAAATAGTTAGTTTTAATAATAATCTTATCTTTTAAGTTAAACTAATAGAATACTAGCTAGGTATTAAAAAGCTACTTAAGCTATAAGAAGGCTTATTCTTAGTTATCTCCTTATTAGAATATTATATTCTTCTTAATAAGTAATATAAATAGTTTAATAATATCCCTATACTCTAATATAAATATATTATAATAGTTTATAAACCTTAGGAAGCTTTAGACCCCCTTTAGAGAGGTAAGGGGTAACTACTTAGTAATTACCTAGAGTTTCTTAAAGTTATAAGAAAGACCCTCTATTATTAGTATTATAAACCCTATATACTTAACCCTCTTAACTAAGAACTTATACTTTATAAGGTTAAAGTTTAGCCCTATATTTACTAGCCTCTAGAGGACCTCCTAGACCTTCCTCTTATAATCTTCTTATATTTTATTAGAGTAAATTAATATATTATTTATATACGTAGTAATAAAGTTATTAAGGAAGTCTTATAGGGTATTATTAATATATTACTAGAAGCTAGTAGGGGCGCTAGTTAGGCTAAATAAGTAAATTACTTACTTAAATAACTTATATTTAATATAAAATATAGTTCTCTCTTAAGGCCTCTAGCTACTATATAGTGATTTTACCTACTTAAGTATAATAAACCTTCTAACTCCGCGCCTCCTAATGATATATAGCCTTCTATTATATAATTATAACTTTCCTAACTATAGCTATACTTATATATACCTATTATACTAGATAGCCTCACGATCTTTAACTTTATATTAATAATAATATAATTTTTAATTATTTAAACTATAAAGCTATCGACTTATCCTCTTGCGTATTACCCGCGCTACTATTAAATACCGCCTCTATTACTACTTTATCTACTAGCTATGCTATTATTAGTAACGCTCTCTCTATTAGTTAGTATAAGCTATACTTACTAACGTTCCCCTAAGGTGCCTAGGCTACCTCTACTTTAATAGTATAGAGGACTTACTTAAAGAAGGGTTACTCTATAGGGTATATAATAACCTACCTAGCTTCTATTACTAAGTCTACTTACTTAGCTATAATATAATAGTAAGTATCCCTTCTAGGGGTATTAATAAGAGCCCTCTTAAGGGCTATATTAATAATACGCTCTTTATATATAATAGAGTAATTAAAGAAGGAGTAGATTTTATTAATTATATTAATATTAAACTCTCTAGTAAGCTCTTATATATTATTAGTATTAAAAGGTATACCTCGCGCAGGCTTAGCGTTTTTATATATAAGGTCTAGTACTAATATAGTTAAGGGATAAGGATAAGGAAGAGGGAGAGGTATAAAGCCCTACTTATAAAGCTTCTTATACTTCAAGCTATAAGAACCTCTTAGGAAAGACCTCTTTAGTTAAGTAGTTACCTCTTATATAGTAGTATTTACTTTTAATACCTTACTAGAAGGTTAACCTTTTAAGTTAAGGAGTTATCTTATATAGTAGCTTTTATAGTACTTTTAGCACCTTACTAGAAGGTTAGCCTTTTAGGTTAAGGAGTTATCTTATATAATAGCTTTTATAGTACCTTACTAGAAGGTTTAGCGAGGGCGTTTCTAGGCTATAAGAGCCTTAGTAGCCCGTTTAGTTCTAATATAATTACCCCTAGTATAGCACGCGTCCGACTTTATAATATTTAGAGGGTTTACTTATAAGTAGTAGGAATATATAGGGTTCTTATATTATTTTCCTTAACTAGTAGAGAGTATAGGTTAAAATACTTATATAGTATTTCCTAAATTATACTTGCGAACTAAGTAAATTTATTATAATCCTTTTGCAAAGGGGCTATAGCGTGATTCTAAACTTAATAGTTCTCTCTTAATACTCCTCTACTACCCTTAACTTATAGAAAGCTATTACTATATCTAGCTTAGTATATTACTTAGCTATACTTACCTAGCGTAGTATCTTAGAGATTAATAAGAAGGGGTAGTAGTCTTTCTTAGTAATTATATTAAGAGCCTTATAATTAATATAAAAGCGAATTCTTCCCTCTAGCTTCCTTATAAAGAGTATTAATACCTTAATAAATAAGCTACTAGCCTTAATAAACCCCTTATCTAGGAGGTCTTATAAGGTTTTTTTTAATATTAGTAGCTTTTCTCTTAATATATTATAAAGGGGGCCCTAAGGGAGTATTAGCTCTCTTCTATCTAGTTCTAATATAAGGTTAATCTATTAATTTACTCCTAGTTACCTAGGGGATAGTAAGTAAGCCTTATTAGGGTTAAATAGGTTAGAAAACTCCCTTAAGACCTAGCTTAATAGATAATACTAATAATCCTCTTTTAGTTTTAGGTTTAAGGCTTTCTTAATATTAGCTAGGCTAATAGCTTATATTAATACCTCTATAATACCCTTCTAATACTTACCTTATTATCTCGCTAGGTATTAGTAAATTATAGAGAACGAGGGTATATT
>JAVHLU010001866.1:0-24214 GCA_036785755.1 Colletotrichum ledebouriae
AGGATTTATTATACTTAATAGTATAATTAAAATAGTATTTAAAGGATTTAGAGAAGATAATTAAGGCTTTAAAAGCTAGATAATAACTAGTTATTAAGATTCCTAAAATACTAAAGGAGAAAGAAAAAGAGTATATTAAGATAGAGGATCTAGAGGATATATAAGGTTTCTTTTATTATAACTTATTTTAATTAATAATTTGCAGACCTATTCTAATTTTCCCTTCCTTTTATCTCTTAATTTAAAAGTTTAAGATTCTAGGGATAATATTCCTAAACTTTAAGGATAGGGGTAAGAGATAGTATTAGTAACTCCCTACTTATTTAAAGCACGCCCCTCGCTACTATTTAATATAATAATAGCCTAGATAACTTTAATATCTATAAGTAGTTATAGTAGGGTAATTAAGCCTAAGAAAGTATAAGATCCTTAACCTCCTAGTAATAATACTAAAACCGCCCTTCTTTACTAAATAAATATAAGATTAATAACTTAAAGATAAGAGGGAAGAGGAGAAAGGGAGAGAGGGTATTAAATCGTAGTTACTAGCCCCTAGTAAAGATATTAATAGACTTTTCTTACCCCCCCTCTTTTTCCCTAGAAAAGATTATTACTAATATTATATTACTTTTTACTAAAGAGAAAGAGAAGGATATTTATAAAAAGGATTATATTAATTTTTATACCTAGATACGCTTCGACTTTAGCTTTATAGACCTATTTATATAATATTTACCTTAATTTCTAGTTAAAACCTAACTAGCTTCTTATTCTCTTTTCCTTTCCCCCCCCCCTATATACTATATAAATATATCTAGAAACCCTGTTTTCCTACCCTAATTCGCAATATAAAGCCCTAAGTAGTTTGCGATTTCTATAAGGTCGAACTCTAGAGGTAGCTCTATTATAAAAAGGTAATAAGAGTATATAAACCTAGCTTTAGAATAATATTCCTAGGCCTATTAATAGTATTTATTATAAAGGAGCGAGAAGTTAAACTTAGCTATAGCTATAACTATAGTATCTACTAGAATTCAGGACTATAAGATCTCCTTAATACTATTAAATTCTTTACTCCTCCTTACCTTATTATTATACTTAATTCTATACCTATAGCGCTTATAAGTACTTAGATTATTATATAAATAACTCTCTTAAGTTTTATAGAAGAAGTAGTTAGTATAAGGAGTACCTAGTATTAAGATATACTCGAAGTATAGTTCGTAGATATAAATACCTAATATAGGGTTCTTAGTAGTATAGGCCTGCTCTTTATAGTAAATATAGGGTACTATATTATAACTACTTTAGGATTAAATAAATAAGCTATATATAGCTACTACGCGCTAAAAGACCTTTATTTCCCACGAGCTAGCGAGGAAAGTAGTAGAGGTATAGATAAAGACTTAATAGCGGAATTCTCTAGACCCCTTAGTTACCTTAAATATTTATTTAAAGTCCTATTTACTAAAATACCCTTTTTAGAAAGCTAGCCTTATTACCTTAGTAGTCTTATTAGAAAATATCTATCGTATAAAAGCTACCTCTAAGTATTTATTACTAGGGATATTAAGTCGGAGCTAAATAAGGCTTATAGCTACTTAAGAATTATAATTATTAGCTAGAGGGTATAGGGATATTAAAAAGAAGGGAAGGAATACCTAAAGTTAGTTATTAAAATACTAGATAAAAAGAGGTATATTATTTTTCTTTATTTTAGGTATAGGGATATTAGAGCTAAGTACTTAAAGGGTTATTATAAATAGGAGATAATAAGAGCGAGGTTAATTAGTATTTTTAACGCCTAAGATAAGGAAGTAGTAGTTAGCTATAATAAGAAGGTATAATTTATAAATATAAGAGAGAACGTATAAAGGGGTTAAATAAAGATTAAAGTAGCTAGGTAAAAGTAGTTATTAGAGAGGGGAGAAGTTAATAATAGAGGATACAGGAGAATATTTATTTAATTTATAACTAGGCTACTTATTTTAATAGCTACTATTAACTATTATTTCCTTTATTCTTTCCTTATATATAACTACCTTAATTTACTATTCTATTTATTATAGGTTTTTTATCCTAAGTTTATTTTACTTTATTAAGGCTAAGGAGAGCAAGGGAGGAGAGTAAATTATTCCTTCTATAGGCTACTAATAAATTACTACGTTATTAAAATAATTAGTAGATATAAAAACGCACTGCTTACTCTTTAAGCCCTCTTGTTTCTCTCTCCCCTTTATATATATTATTTACTTTTAAACTTAATTTATCTACTAACTATATAATATTAATTACTATATTATAGCTCCTCCTTTTCTTTAAATATTACTTCTATTTAGCTCTTTAGTCTATAAATTACTCGCGCTTTCCCCTTATTAACCTTTCTCTTAATATATTATAATAAGAAAAGTTATCTTTTATTGAGCTCGGAATTACGCCGCAGCCCCTTCGCAAAAAGACTACAACAAATTCACCTAGTTCGCAGGCATAATTCGGGAAACACTATATAGGTATTTTAACCTATACCCTCTACTAGTTAAGGAAAACAATATAGGAACCTATACGTTCCTACTACTCGCAAGCAAACCCTCGCACAAAGTCGGACGCGCGCTAAGTTATCTTTTATAATAATAAAGCGTTAGATATATAGATCTAGGAGTTAAAATCCTTAAACCTTCCTATCCTTAAAATTAGACTTTTAATAGAGCTTATACCTAATAAACTAAGTATAAGTAGGTTTTAAGTATAGGGATAAAATAATAGAGATATCCTAGGCTTTAAACCTCCTAATAAGCTTAGTTACTAGCCTTAGCTAATTAAATATAGTATATACCCTCTGCTTAGGATAGATAATATCCCTAGTTAGATAGACCCTTTTAATATAATATTAAAATATATCCTCATTAAATATTAGAATAAGACCTTAGAAGTAATAGAGGAGATAATTCGCCCCTTATACTTATAGCGAGTTATAGCTAGTATATTTAATACTATTAGTATACTTAAAATAGCAACTCTAATATATACTAAGGATATCTTAGTAATTACTTATAGTTAGAGGTATAGAAGATAATTTTAAAGATAGAGATATAAGGGATACTATAGTTACTTAAATTAAAGCTAAGTCCCCTAATATACTCCTTATTTATCTATAAGCGCCTAAGTCTACTAAAGTAGTTATTATAAGTCTGTTTATTAACTTATAAAACGGGAGAAACTAGTTTTATAATAATTAGTAGTTAAGGAGAGGAGCTAAAAGATAACTATAAACTCTAATATTTATTACTAGGAGCTTTTTACTAAGATATAAAGCTAAGGAAGTTTTAATAAGATAACTATACCTAGTAGAACTTTAATATATAAACCCTCTACTATAAGCCTCTAGTCTCTACTTTATTAATTAGCTTAGGTCCTTTATATATATTAGAAGCCTAATACCTCTAAAGTAGCTTATTAAAATAAAGTATTAAGCTTAGATTAATTATTTATTAAAGGCTTTTACTAATAAAATACCTCCTAAAGGAAGCTAGACTTAACTAAGAATAAATAGAATTCTATATAATTAATACTTTAAATTAAGAAATAAATATATTAGAAAAAGGATAGCTTAAGAAGATATTAAATATTAGATAGCTAAATATACCCCTTAATTTATAAACCTAGAGGTTTCCTCTCTAGATAGAATAGATATTAACTTACTAGTACCTATAGATACTAATTTATAGGCTAGTTTAATAGTTCCTACTAATTTAGAAGAGTTAGATAGAGAGGAAGGATTATTAAAGGAACTAAATATCTAGAATATAAAAAAAAGGAATAACTATAAGAAGTAGAAGAGGGATTATAACTTATAATAACTAGCTAACTTTATAAAATATCTTAACTACCCTAGGTTTATAAAACTATTTATATCGCCCTACTTAGCCCCTACTACCCCGAGAGATATTATATTTAGCCCTATTAATACCTTAGTAGGATTTAATATTATAAAACCTAAAGAGAACCCTATATTAAATAAAGATAAGCTTATACTAGTAGTCCTATAATATATATAATAGAACTAGGAATCTATAAATTACTTAATAACCTAGTATAGTAGAGGGTTATTTATTATAACTTTAGCTTAAGTAGAATATTTATTAGACCTTTATAATATATAAGGGAAGCTAATAAAATAAGAGGAATTAGATAATTTAGAGGGTATAGCCCTTTTTATATTTATAATTAAGAGCTACTCTTATAATATCTATACCCTAATCTATAAGCTAGCTTAGTAACCTAGGAAAGAAATTAATAAAGCTTCTATAGAGCTTAAAAGAGAAGAGGTAAAGAATCTCTAGGATATTACTAGGGCTTTCTTTCTACTAAACTATAATAATTATTACTAGGCTGCGAATTTTATAAACTAGTTAACTAGCTACTACTTCTATTATAACTCTATATAGGATTAGAATAGTAATTAGCGCTTTATTAAAGCTATATAGGACCTTAATACGTAGTATTATAAGATAGGAGCCCCTCTATAACTCTAAAGGCTCCTATTAATTAATACCTATATAATTAATTTAGTTTAGTAGAGGGATAGATTTATATATAGTCTCTAATATATTAAATAGGCTAGAGCTCTAATTTAAGAAGGATTACTTTCTCTACGTTTTAGTAGTATAACCTTAAGTAATAGTATATTATTCTCTAACTCTAAAATCCCCTTAGTTACTTAATATATATCTATAATTACTATAGAGTTCTATAACTTAACTATTAATAGTAATATAGCTCTATAAAATACCCTATTAAGCTAAGAAAACTTTAAGAAAGCACCTTTCTTCCCTTTATACCCTCCTACTCCTTTACTTATAGATAATAATATAATAAACTTTAGAAATAATAATAATATTACGCTATCTCCTATAATAGATATTCCTTAACCTATTTATAGATTATTAATATTATCTAGGTCTACTTTATCTAAAATACTAGATAATAAGCTTAAATACCTTAGATATTAGCTTTAGGTATAGGTCTTATAGATACTAAGTCGTAGTATAACTATTAAGCTATACCTAAGAACTATACTTATAAATATATTATTATATCTTAAGAGGCCTAGTCCTTTAAATAAGTATAACTATAGCTATATAGATTATATCTAGTAGAGGGTTAACTAGTAGGATTAGATTAAGTAGAATACGCTTAAGGGAGTATATTATTATAACTTCTCACGCCTAGTATAATAGGGCGGGTAGTTTTAGCTATACTAAGGATTAGAATAGGATAAGGAGTATAATAAAAAGGAAGAAGTAATAAAGCTATTATTAAAATATAACTTATAATAGAAGATAGTTAAACCTAAGGGACCCTCTTAATAATAAGATCGCTTACCTAGAAGATATTATTAATAGATTAGATCTATAAATAGATCTATAAATAGAGTTTATTTACTATTTCTATAAAGTAGTTTTATTTATTTTTTTAAAACTCTCTTTTATAATATTATAAAGAGTCTTAAGGGGATAATTAGGATAAGATAGGATAGACTTAGCTATATAACTTTTAGAAAACTCCCTTAGCGTATAGACCTATTATAAGGAGACTATAGAGTAGAGCATAGAGGAGAGGAGTATAGTAGAGGAAAAGATATTATTATTATTACTAGTAGTACCTTAATAACCCTATACCTCGTTTTTTAGTAATTTCTTAGCGAATCTACGCCTAATTAAGATAATCTCTTTTAATTAGATCTGCGAATTATTCTATATATCTTTTAAGCCTACTCTTAATATTCTTACCTATTTATAGGTAGAGCTATATTGTTTATTATCTTTCTAGTTCCCTTCGGTTCTAGCCCTTTCTTAATATAATAGCTTCTAAGAGCCTAAATATAAGGAAGACGTATTTAGTTAGTAGCGTAGCTAACCTATTAGTAGTAAGTAACTCCCTAGTAGGGATATATAAGGAGTATTTTATAAACTAGTTAATAATAATAAGAATATTATTATATAGCTTATTTATTACTATTAGAAATAGTAGTAGTTTTATAATAAAGTTAATTAATATCTATTAGAAGGGCTAGCTAGGTATTAGTAGGGGTGCGAGTTTACTATATAGGAGGTAATATCTTAACTTTATATATTAGCACGTTATATACGTCTTAATATATTCCTTTATATCGCCCTTCTATATATTCTAGAAGAACGATTTTCTAATCCTCTTTAGTATCTTAATAACCCCTTAGTAACCTCTAGATAGTTTATTATAAAAGGCTCTAAGGACTTTATTTTAAAATAAGTAGTTATTAGGGATATATAAGCCCTCCTAGTATCTTAGGGTACTAGTATTATCTAATAACTACTTTATATCTCGTTATTCCTACTCCTTATTAATATAAAAGGGGTTCTTCTATTAGGCTTTCTTAACTAGTTCCTAGAGCGAGGGTATAAGTTATTTTAGTAAGGTATTTAGTAGTTAGGTACCTTATTACTACCTAGTACCTACTCTCTAGATAGCGGTATTATTAAAACGTTATAGGAAGTCTTATAGGAGTAAGTCCCTAGCTTTATTAATCTCTATATCCTCTAGGGTATAGTTAGGTCTCTATAATAGACTATTAGCTAAGTTATAGCAACCTAGCTAGTATTTAATTTTAAAGTCGAATATTAATAGATCCTATAATAGCTAAGCCTAGTAGCTACTAAGCGTCTTTTTATTAGCGAGGTATTAGTAACCTAGGTAGTTAGTAACAAATTAGATATAATACTAGGAGTAAAGTAAGTAGTACTACTATCTTACTCCTACCTCCCTAATAGCTAGTAGCTTTACCTCTAGCGTGCTATATTATAATTATATACCCTTAAGCTTCTAAGATATAAATACTACTAGTCTCTATATATCCCCCTCTAACTAGCTTAGTATTACCCCTATTATAAAGTCTAATATATTAGTTTTAACTTAAATTAGGAGTATAGGATTAAAGTAGCGTAGTATAAGTATTTCTATAAATAAAGCGTAGAGCTAGTAGAAAGTAACTAATACCTCTCTAGTTATTACTAGTAATCCCTTAGCTATATTAGTAAATTAGTTAGTAAGTAAGCTATAAATCTTAGAGTAGTTCTTAATAAATCTCCTATAGAACCCTATAAATCCTAGATATTACTAGATCTCTTATATTATAATAGGTACTAGCTACTTAGCTATTACTTAGATCCTCTTATATTCTATAGTAACTCTATTTATTAAAACTATAAACCTAAGGAATTAATCTCCTCCTTATAAAATTTATACTTATTAGGGTTCGTATAGAGGCTATTAGCTTCTAACTAGGTAAGTATCTATCTTATAGCCTCTATATAAGAGTTTATATTATTAATAAAAATTAAGATATTATCTAAATATATAATATAAATAATATTAACTAGGCTTATAAATAACTTATTAATAAATATCTAGAAGGTAGTAGGTATATTAATAAGCCTAAATAGTATAATATAATATTTATAATAGCTATATTATATATAGAATGCTATTTTCTACTTATCTCCCTCCTAGATCCTTACCTAGTAGTATATATCCTTAAGGTTAAGCTTAGTAAAGTACTTAGCTCTAGAGAGCTAGTTAAGGATCTTATTAATTAGAGGGAGAGGGGTATAGTTCTTAGTAATTACCTAGTTAAGCCCCTAGTAATCTATATATAACCTTAACTTACCTCCCTTCTTTAGGATAAATAAAATTAGCGCCCTTACTAGGCTTACTAATAAGTAAATCTATTCTTTCTATAAGGCCTTATAAATATAATCCTTTAACTCTTCTAACTCCTTCTTAGCTAGTAGGTAAATAGGCTTAAATAGAGGCTTAGTTCTAAGCTCTAGGTTAATAGGGTAGCTCCTAGTAGTCCCGAACTCTAATATAGTTCCTACTAGGTTAATATTAAATACTTTCTTAAAGTCCTAGTACTCTAGTAGGATATTTATTTTAATCCCCTTAATATCCTTAGGGTTTTAGGTATCCTCCTCATAGCTAGTAATTAATATATAGTTAACTTATAGTACCCCTATAAGTACTACTCTCGCTTCGTTCTTAATATACCTAAGTTCCTTTATAGTTATAATAAGATAGATACTCTTCTTATATAAAGGAAAGGTCTAGCTTAACTCCCTCTAATTAAGATTAAAGCACTCTATTATATATTAAGGGATACCTAGGATAGCGTTATAACTATTACTATTACTAATCCTAAAATCGTATAAAGCTATCTACTAAATACCTATATTATTAGTTATTTAAGTTACTAACTTCTATATACTATAGTTAGGTCCCTTAGATACCTATATTCCTCTAATAGGTTCTAACTTATTAGCCTCTAGTTAGGTATTAGTTATAATCCTCTAGTCTATAATATTCTTATTAGCCTTATAATTAATAAGCATAGTACTAGTCTTCTAGCTACCTATAACTTAGACCTATATTATTACTTTAATATAACGTAGCTAGTCGCTATCCTATTAAACTATACATATTACTACTTAGTTCTCCTCTAGGTATTTACTAGGGCAGGGATTCCCTTTATAGTAGGGGTAGCTATACTTCTTATAGTATAGGTACCTTAGCGTAATATAGCCCCTTTTCTTATAACTATAATAGATAATCTCCTTCCTAATATCCTAGTCCTTAGTATCCTCCTAGTAAGTATTAGTATTACTATAGCCTAAGTAAGTTTGCTCTTTTAAGGCCTCGGTTAGTCCCTCTAGGTTAGTAAGCTAGCCCTCTAGTTATTACCCCTTATTATTAGCCCCCTAGTCCCTTATTAGTGCTTTATATATCTATATATTAACTATAAGTTTAGTATTTCTAGCCTTAGTATTAAGGCTAAGCTACGATTTTAGTAACTTATTCGCTATAATATAGTATTAGAGCTTAGGATCTAGCCTAGCTACTACGTTAGCTACCTAGATCTCCTCTAGTTATTAGTAAGGGCTCTCTACCTTAATCCCCTTATAATAGTTAATAAAGCTCTAGTATAACTATCCTAGTTACTAGTAAGCCTATTTAAGCTAGGCTTATATATTAAGAGTCCTAGACCTTATATTAGCTATACTATTAGCTAACTAGTCCTTTATTACTACCTAAGTAATATCCTTCGCCTTATTACTATAATTAATAGAGAGGTATAAGGTCTATTACTTTACTACTAGCCCCTCTAGGTACCTAGTTATAAATAATACCTTTTTAAGGTTTAATATAATCTTATTTATCTTAAATCGCGCGTTAAGGTTAAATATAAATTAATTAAAGTTAGTCTAGGTACCCCCTTTATACTTAAGTATTAGAAGATACTTCCCCTAGAGCTCTAATTAGTACTTCTTTAATTCGTTACTAATAACTACTTAGTAAGTAATAGGGTTACTTACTAGGGTTAATAATTAGCTAGCTCTTAAGGCCTTAAGATATTCCTATTTATACTTTAGCTACCCCTTCTATTCTTCTTCTTTAATAAGCCGATCTAATTTAGCTTCTATTAATTAGCTACTTAGTCCCCTACTAGTACCCTTATTACTATTCTATTTAATAGGCGTCTTATCCTAGGTTTAGCTATTTAGTTACTCCTAGCTAGTAGGGGATCCTAATAGTAATATTATATTTATCTCCCTAGTAAACCTATAGGTAGGTATTATATTATTATACGTTATACTACTCTAACGGTCTATACCCCTATTAATATAAATAAGAGAGAAGAATATATTATAATATAATATAATATAGAGTAATAGAGTTAGTATAGTTAGGTATATCTATAGTTAAATATTCTTCTCTAGCCCTCTAATTATTAGATAAAGGCTAGAGGACTTATCTAGGGGTTACCTAGTACCTCCCTATAGCTCCTAACTCCTACGGACTTCCCTAACTTAGCCCGCTAAGCCCTTTTCCCTGCGATGTTATCCTGGCTCGTGACACTCCACGAGTATACCGTCTTATACCTGTGGCATCGGACATCATAATATCCCCACGCCCCAGATCCCGACATGAATCTGCTAACTCTATCTCTCGTGTAGCGATTATTGCACGCGCAGCAAGATTCGTTGTCCACGGCTCATCTTCTGCCTAATCATGATCGTGATTTGTATCATAGCCGTCGTGCATACCGCAAACAATCTCTTTATCCGGGGCCGTCGACTCTCTAAAGCTATTAAATAATATGGGAAGTTCCGTAGCTATAATAAGGATACGGGAAGTTCCGTCGTTATACTATATATATATATATAAGACGTGGAATCCCCTTACCCGAAATTACGGGGAAGAACCTAATAATAATATTAATATATTAATATATTATATATTATAAATTATCCTACTTAATCTAGTAATTAATAATCTAAATAAAATAATTACTAATTAAAGCTATTATTAATTAATAGCCTATTCGTAGACCTATTCTAGGTATAAATAATTATTTATATTAATACTAATACTTCTATTACTATTTATTATTACTTCTAACCTATCTCTACTAAATTAATTAAAGTTAAAGTTATTATAATATTAATTCTACTTAAATTATTAATAGTCATTTTAAATAGTTAAGAGGATTAGTTCTTATAGTAATAATAGACTAGATCTATCCTAGTTTTATATAATATATAGAATTATATCCTTTCTAAGCTATTATATAAAAGCTGAAGAAGGATTATATATAGGAACTAATAATTAATGAACCTACCCCTGTAATTTTCTATAAAAAGAGAGATCTAGTAATATTAATAGCTTTATCTTTAGTAATATAAGGATTAGAATAAACCTCTATTATATATGAATTAAAATGAACTAGAACTGTAAGTATATCTCTATTAGTATTGAGTTCGGAATTACGCCGCAGCCCCTTCGCAAAAAGACTACAACAAATTCACCCAGTTCGCAAGCACAATTCGGGAAACACTATGCAGGCATTTTGACCTATGTCTCTATTAGTATATAAAAGGGCTATATCTATCCTAGACCTCTTAAGTAAAGATTAAAAAGAGCTTAAGAGCTTCTTTATATTATAGGAGTTTTAATATAAGGAGTATATAGCTTGAAAGACGTAAAACTCTAAAGTAAGAGAGAATATCTAATTAATAACTAAGTTAATTTATATTAAGTTATTATTTAAAATAGAAAATAATCTTTTTATATATGTTAATAAGATTAAGAAGTAATTTATAATAATAGATATTCAAGAAACTAATTAAATAGGTATTAGTATTAATTAATTATATAAATAAATAAAGACCTAAGAGATTACTAATATAAATAACTTAAAGGAGTAATACTAGAAATAGGAGGATAATATCTATAAATTATAGGAATAGTCTTCTAAAACATTTACTATCTACTTATAGTTTATAGACTTCATTAAGATTCTTAGATATATATCTTTAAAAACATAAGCTCTAATATATATAATATATATTTAGGATTAACTAGAAAAAGGATTAATTAGCCTTAAGAAGGTTATGTATAATATGAGGGAGTAGATTAGTAGACTTCTTATAGTAATAGAGAAGAGTCCCTTAAAGAAAAAGATGGATATTATAAAAGGATCGTTCTTAATATCCTCCTTATTATTATTAAATAAGTCTTAAAAGTAATAGGGAGATAATAATAAGAAGAAAAACCTAACGAAGAGAACTAAGGAGGAGGCTAGAGATTTAAAATATATAGCCTATAAGATATATAGTTATAAGTATAATAACTATTAGTATTTAAATAATAAGAAGGTACTAGAAGAATAGAAACCTAATATAAATATCTTATTAAGAGTTAAAGAGAATATTAAAATAAAACCCTTACTTAAGGAGTATATTAAAAGTCTTAAGTTATAATTACCTAGTTATAAAGGGATTATCCTAGCTTTATTTACTTTGATTAAGAATATATACCTATTATAAGATTTAGTAATCTATAATAGAGGATTAATAATATATATATTTAGGGATTAATAGTAATTTTATAGGTATTACTAAGTACTAGAAGGTAACTTTATATAAGTAGGAACTTAGGAAGTCCCTATTAAGGGATATAATACTATTAATATCATAGTTACTAGGAAACTTAGGACTAAATAACTTATCCTATAAGAAGTTATATATTATAGTAACCTTTAGATTGATATAACTTCTTAATACCTACTTTATTAAGCTCGGAATTACACCGCAGCCCCTTCGCAAAAAGACTATAATAAATTCACCTAGTTCGCAGGCATAATTTAGGAAACACTATATAGGTATTTTAACCTATACCCTCTACTAGTTAAGGAAAATAATATAAGAACCCTATATATTCCTACTACTCGCAAGTAAACCCTCTAAATATTATAGAGTTAGACGCGCGTTATACTAGGGCTAATTATATCAGAGCCGAACGGGCTACTAAGGCTCTCGTAGTAACGCCCTCGCTAAACCTTCTAGTAAGGCGAAAGCTACTATATAAGATAACTCCTTAACCTAAAAGGTCGACCTTCGAGTAAGGTGCTAAAGGTGCTACGAAAGCTACTATATAAGATAACTCCTTAACCTAAAAGGTCGACCTTCTAGCAAGGTATTATAAACGCTATTATATAAGAAGTAACTCCTTAACTAAAGAGGTCTTTCCTAAGAGGTTCTTATAGCTAGAAGTATAAGAAGCTCTACGAGCAGGGCCTTATACCTCTCCCTCTTCCTTATCCCTTAATTATATTAGCACTAGACCTTATATATAAAAACGCTAAGCCTGCGCGAGGCACGCCCTTTAACGCTAATAATATATAAGAGCTCGCTAGAGAGTTTAGTATTAATATAATTAATAAAACCTACTCCTTCTTTAACTACTCCGTTATATATAGAGAGTATATTATTAGTATAGCCCTTAAGAGGGCTCTTATTAATACCCCTAGAGGGGATACTTATTATTATATTATAGCTAAGTAAGTAAACTTAGTAGTAGAAGCTAGGTAGGTTATTATATACCCTATAGAGTAGCCCTTCTTCGAGCAGGTCCTCTGCACTATTAAGGTAGAGGTAGCCTAGGCCCCTTAGGGCTTATTAGTAAGTATAGCTTACGCCGACTGCTTTAATATAGAGAGAGCGTTGCTAATAATAGCATAGTAAAAATAGTAATAACTTCTAGCAGACGAAGCGGTAATAGAGGTAGTATTAGCAGCGCGGGTAGTACGCAAGAGGAAAAGTCGATAGTTTCGTAGTTTAAATAATCAAAAACCACGTTATTATTAATATAAAGTTAAAGATCGTGAGGCTATCTAGTGTGACGGGCACGTATAAGTGCGGCTGTGGTTGGGAAAGGATCACGTGACCATACCTACTTTATAAGAAGGGATTATAAGCTTACTATAGCCTATAGAATAATTATTTATATAAGAGGAACTTTAAGTATATCTACGAATTATACTAATAATATGGATAATAAGTTATTAAATCGCTAAATATAAAAGCAATAATAATTATAACTTAAAGGCGTGGTTATATACCTTAAAAACTATTCTTTATAGATATATGCCTTTAGTATTAATAGATAGGATATCTCGGACCTAAAGCCCTCGCTTATTTATATAAATCTATTAGAAGAGCTTATATATTATTAAATAATTGATTTAAATACTTAAGAATAGTTTATTATAATACTTATAAATAATTAAAAGTATTATAAATTATGAAAAGAGCACTATAAGAATCCCTGAAATAGTTAAAACTAGGAGAATATATTATATTTAACTTTTACCCTATAGATAAGAGATATAGGGGATATACTAGTTATCTTATCTTTATTAATAGAATTACTAAATTTATATAGTATTATTACTTTAATAAGCGCTAATTAGTATAGATCCTTAAAATTATTAATAGGTTTATCTTATACCTTAAATCTTAATACCTTATTAATATTAAAGTATTGAAATATAATAGAGAGGTTAGGAGAATATACTTAATACTTACCTTAGAGTTATATAAATAAGGATTTAGTCTCGAGGTTTTAATACTTAATACTTAGGAGTAGAATGGAGATATAGAGCGTATAATAGTAGTTATTATAATAAAGGTAAGAATAATAACTATTAACTCTAAGTTACTAGAGTAATTATAGCTTAAGATACTTAGAGCTACTATATATACCTATAACTAAATACCCTTATAATTATAAGGATAGAGGACTCCTTTTAAGGCCTTTTATACCTACCTTTAGCTATATAAGTTCTTAATACCTAAAGTCTCCTATATAAAAGCTTATAGCTATAAGGCTTTTATACTTAGAAAGGAGGCTTAACTTTAAGAAAGAAGACTTAAGTATCTATCTCTAAGGGCGTAGATTAGATATCTTCTTAGGTATAATTTAATAAATAATATTAAATATAGAACCTAGTAAAAATCGAGTATATATTATAAGAAATATAATATTTAATATAGAATAGTTTAATAATAAATTATTATAAATAATCCTTAATGACTTAAGGATAATTAACCTTAAAGAGCTTAGATAATACCTCGATCTAGCTTAAAATATAAAAGAGAAAATTAAGGTTTAAACAAGAAGTTAAGCGAAGTCTAGTAGAGTTAATTAATAACTCTACTAATAATAATATCTATAATAAGATTAAAATACTAGGAGAGATAATATTATTAGAGGAGGAGTATAAAGTAGATAAACTTTATTTAGACTTTAGAGAGAATAATTTGGAGGATTAAATATATATAAGTTAAAATAACTTTATAATACTACTAAAAACTCTATTATTATACTTAGTAATATAGAGTAAAGATATAAGGGTATTTATAACTAAATAAAGTTATAAGAGATATCTTAGTAACTTTTAATTGATCCCTATACTAAGGACCATATAGATAGTAGTATTTATAATAGGTATAGACTAAGGATTAAAAGTCTTATATTATTAAATAGATATCTATTTAATAATTAATATAGACTCTAGAGAATCTAATAATAAAATAAAAGGTATATAGAGTAGGTTTATAATTAGGATAGTAATTATAGATCTATTACCTTTACTTTATTACTATTTAGATCTTAGGAATTATTTATATAAGGAGGAGTTCTATAAGGCTAAAAGATCTTATGTTAAAAGCTATAATTAAATACAAATATAGTTAATAGTCAAAGTAATAAAAGAATAAAAATAGTAAAGCCTTACCTATTACTAGGTATATACTTATAAGTTATATAAAGAAAGTAACCTTAAGAAGTTTAAAACTTAACTTATAATAAGAGAAGATTAATAAGTAAAGGATATAATGCAAGATACCTATATAGCTATATTTATAGGGCTTTTGTTTTAAGTATTAGTAGTAATAGTTTTAAGGTTTATCCTTAAACTAAAGTAATATAATATTATAAATATACTTATATATATAGATCTTAATAAAGAGATTTATATAGAGTATTTAGTAGAATATAGGGATAAATATATTATTCTAAAGCTAAATAAAGCTCTATATAGATTTAGAAAATTACCTCTTTCATAATAATACTATCTTTAGAAAGGACTTTAAGATATTTAATTTAAATATATTAGTAAGGAAAACTACTTTTAATATAAGAATTAATTAATTTTCTTCTATTATATTAATAACTACTTCTATTATTACCCTAAAGTAAAAGAGGAGGAAGTAAGTTAAGATATCTAGAAGATAAAGGAGAAGTATAATATTAAAAGTAGTAATAATCTTAAATAGTTCTTAAGTATAGAGATTATTTAAGATTAACTAAAGTAAAAGCTTTAGATATTATAGAGATTATATATTAAGAAGATCTAGATATATCTAAGCCTTAACATATCTAACTAGCTACTAAAGAAGACCTATTAAATACCTATAAGTGTAAAAGAGTTAAAGCCTTATTAGTTGTAAGTATCTCTAAAGTAAATAGTTATATACTAATAAAAAGTTAGATTAATTTTATATATAGCTATTATAACTAGACCTAATATAGCTTTCGCTATAAGCTAACTTACTCGTTTTAATTGAAGTCTAGGTAATAAATATTAATAAGTAATAGATTAAGTACTTATTTACTTAAATAATATAAAAGACCTATACCTTAGGTTTAATATAAATAAGAGAACTACTAAAGATAGTTTAATTATTACTTTGAATACTACTTTTACTAATAACTTAATAGATTATAAGAGTTCTTAAGTATTTATAATAAAACTCTATAGAGGAGTTATTAGTTCGAGGGTAAATAAGTAAGATATAGTAACTATATTAATAATAGAGACTAAACTACTAGCCTTATCCTAAATAGTAAAAGAAGGTTTATTTATAAGCTACTTAAATATAAAGCTTTAGGATTATTAACCCTTATTATTAAAAGTTAAGATCTAGGTTAATAATTAAACAATAATTAACCTAGTTATAAAAAGACTAGAGCGCTCAAGATTATAACTTCGCTATATATAGATTTATAATTATAAGCTATGAGAAGAGGTTAAAGAAAGATAAATTAAAGTTAAATATACCCTATTAGTGGAGCTTATGATAAATAAACTCACGAAGTGTCTCTAGTAATAGAACTATATAAATTTTATTAAATAGATAAATTTAATAAAGAGAAACTATAATAACGTTAGGATTAATAAGGTCTATAAGTAATTATTAAAAAGCCTTACTAGATATTTATAAGAATAATAACTTATAAAGTAGGATATAAGATAATAATAACCTTTTACTAATTTTTAAATTAATAATTCATTCTTAAGTACTACGTATTATTATTAACCTTAGAGTATATAAGTTTAATAAAATAGGGGAATATATTTATAAGGGGAAAGAAACCTATTATAACCCCTTATATTAGTATTAATAAGATATTATTAAGTTACTCTATGATCGCCTTGCCCTATAATATTATAGATCCTAATAGAGCTATATACTACTAAAGATTAGAAGTTAATATAGAGCAAAAGGGATTCTTATATACTCTTAATAATTAATACTAAGAGGAAGATTATAAATCCTTATAATAAGCATACTAGTATTCCTAATAATAATAATCCTATAGAGATAATAAGTATATAACCTAGCTATAAATACTAATATACTTATAATAAGGAGGAATAATAGAGATTAATAATAATATTTAAGTATAAAAATACTCTAGAGACTTTAGTAATAAGAGTATAAAATACCTATTATCGAATAATATTTAGTAAAGTCTAAATAGTTTTACTAGAGAAGGTATATTAAATAATATAGGAAGTTCTATAGCTATAATAAGGATATAAGAAGTTCCTTTATTATACTATATATATATAAGATATAGAATCCACTTACTTAAAGTTATAGGGAAGGACCTCATAATATTATTAATATATTATACACTACGAATAAGCCTACTAAATCCAATAGAAGCAGACATATCGAAACTATTCGAATGGTGATATGAGCTAACTATCCTCGAAGGACGCGTGTGGACATAGATCCTCGCTAAAGTGCGATAGCTGCTTCAAGGCTTCTCGCAAGAAATGCTTAGTAACGATTTAACCGTGTGCTAGAGTTATCGAATCATACAGTATAGGGTGCAAAGATAACTAGAAATTCATATATAACTATCCTAAAAGCTCTATATATAGATCCGGGCGGAATTTCCGTCTAAAACTAGCTAAAGTAGATATTACCTAATTTAGGCTAGATTTCGCACTACTTTTATATATATATTATACTCTACTACGCGCACCTAGGGGGTTATTTTAATACGCCCCTTTAGTTTTAGCATAATATAATATAACTAGCTAATTTTACTAATTAATACTAAATCGCTTAAATCTAGTATATTTAAGTTTATTTAATACTTTATCTAATTATCTTAAACGCTCCTATATATATATTAATATATATATATAAGCGCTTAGTATTACGTATAGTCATTCCTTATAATACTTTCTTTTTATCCTTAAGTTTATTAGTTAGGGGGCTATTTAAGACGTTAGCTTAGTGCCCTTAATAGTAATACTTATAAGGGTAAAGTTAAGGGTATTTATAATATCCTAGGGATTATCCCTTTATTATTATTCTCTATTATTATCCTTCTAGTATTGTGAGGTTATTTAGGTAGTAGTTAAGTAGCTTAAGGCGTTACCCGCCCTTCCCTTTATCCCCTATACCCTTATATTATAAGCTTCTTTACCTAAGGCCTTATAGTAATAAAGGGGATCTTAGGAGAGTTAAATTACTAAAAAAGAGAGGCTTCTAAGGAGTTAGATATCTTCCCTTTTATAGTTAATAGCTAGGTTAATCCCTTATTATAGTATTATAAGAAGGTTTTAATTATTAGTATATAGGTATTATAATATTCTCTATTTATCTTTAGTATATTAATTTAATAATAATTAGTAGCGATAAGGCGCCCCTTTAGCTATAGGCGTTAGATTTATTCTACTCTAGGTTTAGCGCTACTAGTAGTAATAGCCTCTTACTACTCCTCTATTTTCTAGGTTTCTATAATTAGGTATAACTTATTAATAAGGTTTAATTATATAATGGACCTCTCGTAAGATTATTATAAGAGGGCTTTAGTAAGGCTATCTACTATTAGCTCTACTAAAGGGGTATAAATAACTTTAATATATCCCTTATTAACCTCTTAGTATAGCTAGTAGTTATAAATATTAATATAGCGGAGTCTTATTTATAGCTAAACTATCTCCTTTATAATAAGGCCTATAGTCTATAGGTTATTATACTAAATTATAACCTTTAGCGTAGTATTAATAGTTATACTTACGAATATAGGAGCTTTATTATTTAAGAGAGAGACTTATAGGGCTATAATTAGCTAGCTTATAAATAGGTTCTATTTTACTACTTATAAGAGGGCTAAAAGCTCTACTTCTATAATTAATATTATAACTATACTCTACTTATTTACCCTCTATAAGATTATCTCTTTAAATAGCTTTAGAGCAAATAATTATAAACTCTTTTTATTTAGGGCATTATTAGCAAAACTCGCGTTTAACGCTACTTTAAGGCCTTTAGCTAATCCCTAAGGTACTCTATATTCTACGTATAGTCCTTTTATATATATAAGGTATTATATAATATAGTCTATTACTATATAGTAATAAGGCCTAAGGTTCTAATTCAATCTAATAAGTCTACTAATTATAAATAAGATATTAGGTTTAGTTATTACTATAGTATATAGGAGGAACCTTACTTTCTATTAATAGCTTATAATCTTATTCTTCGTCACCTCTCTATTATAAGGTAGGAGTTTACCTTATATTATTAGGGTTTTATAATCTCTTATAAGCTTATTATTAAGGAGTTTTAATAGTTTCTTGAAAAAGGATAATTATAATAGCTATAGCTTATAGTTAGGTTAGTCTTATATAACTTCGATCCCTAGAACTATTAGATCTCCTTACCTCCTTTAAGGTAGTATTATAGTTAAAGCTTATAAATTAATACTCTAGCTTTTAACTCTTTAGATAGGGGGTATATAAATATATAGTTATTAATATAGAAGAAGAATAAGATCTTATTATTATACTAATAGTAGCTTTTACTAGCTACTCGCTTAAACCTATATACTACGAGACCTATTTCTAGGTATTATTATTATAATAATAATAATTAGTAAAGTCTATTGAGTTCGGAATTACGCCGCAGCCCCTTCGCAAAAAGACTATAACAAATTCACCTAGTTCGCAGGTATAATTTAGGAAATACTATATAGGTATTTTAACCTATACCCTCTACTAGTTAAGGAAAATAATATAGGAACCCTATATATTCCTACTACTTATAAGAAAACCCTCTAAATATTATAAAGTTAGACGCGCGCTATACTAGGGCTAATTATATCCGAGCTAAATAAGCTACTAAGGCTCTTATAGCCTAGAAACGCCCTCGCTAAACCTTCTAGTAAGGTAAAAGCTACTATATAAGATAACTTCTTAACCTAAAAGGTCGACCTTCTAGTAAGGTACTAAAGGTACTATAAACGCTACTATATAAGAGGTAACTCCTTAACTAAAGAGGTCTTTCCTAAGAGGTTCTTATAGCTAGAAGTATAAGAAGCTCCACTATAAGTAGGGCTTTATACCTCTCCCTCTTCCTTATCCCTATAACCTATAATAAATCCTTAACTATATTAGCACTAGACCTTATATAGAAAAACGCTAAGCCTGCGCGAGGTATTACCTTTAATACTAATAATATATAAGAGCTTACTAGAGAGTTTAGTATTAATATAATAAATAAAACCCGCTCTTTTTTTAATTACTCTATTATATATAGAGAATATATTATTAGTATAGCCCTTAAGAGGGCTCTTATTAATACCCCTAGAGGGGATACTCGCTATTATATTATAATTAAGTAAGCGGACTTAGTAATAGAAGCTAGGCGGGTTATTATATACCCTATAGAGTAGCCCTTCTTTAAGCAGGTCCTCTATATTATTAAAGCAGAGGTAGCCTAGGCCCCTTAGGGCTTATTAGTAAGTATAGCCTATACTAACTGCTTTAATATAGAGAGAGCGTTGCTAATAATAGCATAGCTGCTGCGAAGGCGTTAGCTAACCCGATTGAATAAGAGGACTAGCGGACGAAGTAGTAATAGAGGTAGTATTAGTAGCGCGGGTAGTGCGCGAGAGGAAAAGTTAATAGTTTTATAGTCTATTAAATAATTAAAAACCACGTTATTATTAATATAAAGTTAAAGATCGTAAGGCTATTAATAGGTACGTATAAGTGCGGCTATAGTTAGGAAAGGATCACGTGACCGAAGGCTATATATTATTAGGAGGCGCAGAGTTAGAAGGTCTATTACACTTGAGCAGGTAAAATCACTATATAGTGGCCAGAGGCCTTAGTAAAATCTATAGAGGGCCTTAAATAGCTTTAGAACGTAGCTATTCTTATAATACCTAAGCGATATCTCTATATAGACTTCTTTTTTAAGATTAGTATAAATAAAGGCGTTAATTATATTATACTAGAAGAGATTTAAATTAAATCGATTTATAACTATAATTAGGGTCCTAAAGGATATCCCTAATAGGGTTATAGCGTATATATCCCTTAGATCGTGAGGCTATTAATCTCCTCTTATTATAAGTTTCGCTTTAATTTTAACTAGCTTTTTATATTTAGCTAGTTTATAGGTATATACCTAGTAATAACTAAAGACTTTATACCCTCGTGCTATTGCGCTAGGTATTTTAATTTATAATTTAAACTACTTATAGCTATTTAAAAATAATGATTTAGCTTATTTAAACTTAGTCCCTAGTAAGTAACTAGCTAATTAGCTATAAAATAAGAGTAATAATAGTAGATCCCTCTAGTAGGTTCCTAATAAGAACCTCTTTAACCTATTTATGATAGGATTATTTATTACCTTTAGACTAAGTAAGGGGCCCCTAGCTTTATAGCTTAATATATAGCTATACTCCTTATTAGTACTAGGTTAGCTAGATTATAAGTAAGTATAGAGGTTATCTTATTACTAAGTTTTACTTAGCTTTATACTACCTAGGAATATTACCTTATAACATGTCTTTAAAGTTATTCTAAACTTCTTAGATTTAGTAATATTAATAATACTAGCTCTATACCTCTTTACCTCGAGATCCTCTATTACTAGGAAGAATAATAAAGGGGGAGATTAAGGTAGAGTAATAAGCTAGAATTTAGCTTAGGAGTATTTAAACTTATTTTAACTTAGCTAGGGCTTAGTAGATATATTAACCTTATCTATATCTGTTTATTTAATTAATAGTAACTATTTGGCTTCTTTATTATCCTTAGTATTTATAAGAATAGGTATATAAGTAGCAAAGGGGGCTGTAAAACAGCCTAAATAATAGAATTTAATAGGCTAATTAATATTGTGATAAAAGCTACTAAATCTAAGCATAAGGGATATTTCTCCTGGAATTAATTGATAGAGAAATCGTTAAAAATTAATAATATTATCTCTAAGTTATAAATCTTACCCTCGTGAAGCAAGGGGTAAGATATTCTAAAACGTAGCTATAAAGCGGCTAATTATTAAGCTTATTAAGTAGAATCGCACTTAGATGACTATATAGTCCGTTAGCAATTTCTATATATTTATAGCTATAAACCTAAGGATTATAAATATATATATATATAAGGCCATTAATACTATTGGAATTTATATAGGTTTTCAAAGTATTTATTCCATAAAGGAAATACCTTTATAGTTATTATCTCATATTTTATAGTTATTAAAGTGTTACTAAAGAGATATTATATAGATATATAACTATATATACTATAGTTATTTATTAAGGTTTATTTAACCTTTATAAGGTTATAATAGAAATTTTAAGATATACCTTCGGTATTCTTATACCCCCCCGTAAGGTATATATTTATTTATATATAGCGTATCATTTATATATTATATATTATATTATACTCTCTTTATAAGTTCCTTACTCTAATATAAAAACTCTTAAAACCTAGTAGGAAAAAGAAAGAGGAAATCCTTAGAGTATTATATATAATAATTGCTAGTAGAAAACCCTTAAAACCTAATTCTCATAGGTATAAAAGTAGACTTTTTATAATAGTATATATAGTTATTGTAGTCTAATAATTTAGATCTATAATACGGTTATTATCTCAGTTATTAGTTATGTTATTATTAGTTATATAATTATTATTATTACCTATTATATTTAATAGGTTATGAAATCTTATCTTGCCTAAAGGCTTTATTAGTATATCTATAGTATTATTACTAGACTGTATATAAAAGAGGAAAATCTCTTCTTCTATAACTAAATTTCTAGTAAAATAGTATTTAATATTAATATGCTTAGCCTTTTTATGGAATTTGGGATTCTTAGCTAGCTTTTAAGCTAGGATATTATCTATAAGTATTTTAGGCTTTATAAGGCTATTAGAGCCTAATTTATTAAGCATAAAGTTATAGCTATTATATATATAGAGCCTCTTTTGCTGCATTAGATAGAGCTATATTTACGGCCTCATAGCTTAATAAAGCTACTATTTTGTATGTAGAAAAAGAATATGATATAATATTATATAAGCCCTAAGTAAATATATAGGCTAAGGCTAACTTTTAATTATTAAGATCTCGTGCCTAATCTGAATCCATCAATCCAATTATATTATTATTATTAGGTATATCCTCACTATAGTTATAGATTGAACCATAGTTAGGAAATTTATTTATATATCCCTATATTCTATTAAGAGCTATAAAATACTCTTTAGAGGGATTACTACTATAATAAGTATAAGTTATAACTACTAAAGTAGTATCTAGCCTTATTTTTAAAGCTAGGTATAATAGGGCTCTAATTTCTTATTAATATTATAATATTTCCTCTTTAGTTATATAGTTATTATTCTTATATTACTTTAGGTTATTATCTATAGGGATAGAAGCCCCATAGACTTTAGTTTTATTATATTTAATAAGTTTTCTTTCTTTATACTTTAGTTATTTTATATATAATTATTTATTTATACGGTTTATTATTATTTTATTTCCTAAGAAGATACTAGGCTCCCCTAAGTATTGAAGTCTTAAATGCTTTTATAGGTTATTATATATATAGTTATAAGTATGATTATTATTAATAGCTAATAGCATATTATTAATATAACAAGCTAGAATAGCTTCATAGTTATTTTTATTTAATATAAATACTCCCTTATTATAGGGAGAGACTTCAAACTTATACTAAAGTAGTATTGACCGTAGGTGTTTAGACTATAGGCGTGGGCTTTGTTTTAAGCTATATAAGGCTTTATTTAGCTTATATATTAAGCTATCGTCTATTGGATTATTATTATAGTTATATATTAATCTATTAGTAGTTTTATTATACAAGAAACCAGTAGGTATCCTCATATATAGATCTTTATTAATATCTGCGTAGGTAAAAGCAGTTTTATGTTTTACAGTAAATATTAATATGAATCTATAGATTTTAGGCCTATAAGTAGTACTAAAAGTTTCAAGGTAATCTATACTAACGTGTTAGTTAAAACCTTGAACTACCTAACGGGCTTTATATTTTGTATTCTTATTATTATTGTTGTTGTTATTATTATTATTATTATTATTATTATTATTATTATTATTATTATTATTATTATTATTATTATTATTATTATTATTATTATTATTATTATTATTATTATTATTATTATTATTATTATTATTAT